>OZ007573.1:7012916-7035416 GCA_963931925.1 Onchidella celtica | reverse complement strand
AGTCCAATTGGAAGGAAAAAAACAACAACACAAATAATCCGTATAAAAAAAACGTGGATTTATCTCACACAGCTGACCCCCCCTACAGGTACAAAGGTCTGTCCCCTACTGACGTTCTGATCCTATCCAACTGAATTTCCTCTACATCATTACGCGGCTTGCACACTGCGCGCCCCTCAGACACATCCAGGACCTACGGCTGACTAAGCACTACTGAACAAGCCACCAAGTCTCGAATTCAAACGGGCCCTAAGAGAGACGAGAGGCCCTATGGCGTAGGGGTATTTTTTGGCTTCGCCTGCCTCCGTAAGTGCGCACCTTTTTGTCCCCCTACATAAGTAATAATATAGCTATCAGCTGGCTTCGAATCTATGGGGGCGGCATATTTGTGGGTCAATCCGCCACTCAACAGTATAAAACTTGTTATGCACATACATAGGACCTTTCTACCTATGCCATAAAAACACTCCCTGCACGCTTTGACACCGGGTAATTGAAACAATCCCTTCGATAAATTTTTGCCGTCAATTAAGATTAAAATACCAAACTTAGCTTGGCATTTTCTTGCAGACACCGGTTCTTTCTCTCCCTCTTTCTCTCTCTCTCTCTCTCCTTCGCTCTCTCTTTTTGCTCTGTCCTTCTCCCTCCTTCTCTTTCTCTCTAGCTTTCCCTCTTTCTCTCTCTCAAACTGTCTCTTTCTCTCTCGCTCATTCTCTTCTTCATTCTCTCTAAATCTGATTTAATTAACCCCATTAATGAATTCATCCGAGTCCGTCTTCAAAAACTAAAGAAAGACACTCCATCCATTTGCCCCCCATTTAATCCAGTCTAATTTCTGTGTCATTACAGGGAATTGAATGACACCTCACCAGTTGCAAGTGATAAAATATGTGACAGGACACCTTTCTGAGCTTATCGTCCAACATGATATACGTACATTTGTCTCACTAACCTTTTTTTTTATGTGTGTGTGTTTTTTGGCGGCATCATAAATCACAGTGGAAAGTAAGTTTACTTATTCAAAATTAACACTTACTAATAGGCCCTAAATAATATAATTGCGTGAAAATGCCGAAAATGGTACATTTATGACGATCAAGGCCATTAAATCTTTTGAAACTTTGGCTGAACTGAAACTCTTGAGTGACAAGGCCGAGACTACAAGGGATCTGCCGAGGATGAGAATCGCCGACAGTTTTGTATCATGAAATAGCAATCTGCTGATTTTTTTGATTTTTTTTTTAAAGAAAGAAACGTTCAAATCTCTGCATGTATGAGGAATGAAAAACCATTCAAATTCAATAATTATTGTCATTTTGTCCAGGTGGTGTAATTTCTTTCAAATCTATAAACTGTCTGTGCCTAAACTATAATAATAATAATAATAGTTCGTCCATCAGGTATGATGATGACCTTAACAACACCAGAGGAATAAAGAACAGAAATTGTTGAGAATTTCAACACATGGACAATAAAGAGAACTAAAGGACACAGAGGACAGAATGGAAAGACTGTTCTTTCATGACTTATGGCTTCTCATGTGACTGATAAGACCTATTTTTGCCCTGCAGACCCTTCCGCATAAATGACAAGAGTGCTCCGTTGGTTCAGTACCACTGGGCCTTTTCTTGCGCCGTTCTCTTTTTTTGATAGCCTGCTGGACTCTGTCAGCTTCCCATGCTTTGCTGCCTCTGGTAAGGGCCGCCCTCCAATTTGCACGATCAAGCGAGAGCTTTTCCCACTCACTCACATCAATGGCAAAGGCCTTCAGTGATTGCTTGAGAGTGTCTTTGTAACGTCTCTTTGGGGCCCCAACATTCCTCGTTCCATTGGAGAGCTCAGAGAAGAAGATTTGCTTAGGGAGTCTGGAGTCGGGCATTCTGACAACATGTCCTGCCCAACGTAGCTGAATTTTTTTCAGGTGGCAGAAGATGCTCAATTCCTTGGCACGATTGAGGACCTCAGTGTCTGGAATTTTATCCTGCCATTTGATCCTTAGGATCTTTCTAAGGCAGGCCAGATGAAAGTGATTTAGCTTTCTGGCATGCGATTGGTACACTGTCCAGGTTTCAGCACCATAGAGTAGGGTGGGAAGGACCACAGCATTGTACACTTTCAGCTTAGTGTCTGTGCGAATGCCGGCGACATCCCATACTCTCTTTCGAAGCCTGCCAAATGCAGAGCTGGCTTTGCTGATTCTTGAGAGAATTTCAGTATCAACACGAGCCGCGGAAGACAGTGTACTGCCAAGATAGGTGAAGTTCTCCGACACCTTCAGAAGACTGTCATGGACTTTGATATTTGGGGTCACAGGATACTTGTCGTCTGGAGTAGGCTGATGGAGCACTTCCGTCTTCTTTGTGCTTATTGTGAGGCCAAAGTTGTCACAGGCACTAGAGAACTTATCAACACAGTTTTGCATGCTATCCTCATCGTGTGCCAGAAGTGCACAATCATCAGCAAATAGTAGGTCACAGACTTGAGTACTTTTGGTTTTGGTTTTTGCCTGAAGTCTCCTGAGGTTGAATAGACTGCCATCAGTTCGGTACTTGATGCTTACCCCTTGAGGAGGAGAGCTAAAGGCTTCTTGTAGCATTGCAGAGAACATGATGCTGAACAGAGTTGGGGCTAAGACACAACCCTGTTTTACCCCATTTGTGACAACAAAGGGCTCTGAAACACTGCCGTTGCTTTTGACTGCAGCTTGCATGCCATCATGAAACTGGCGCACTATTGTGATGAATTCGGGTGGACACCCAAACTTCGCCAAGATTTTCCAGAGGCCTTCACGACACACTGTGTCAAATGCTTTTGTGAGGTCAACAAATGTGATATACAGCGCTTTATTTTGTTCCATGCATTTTTCCTGAATCTGTCTGGCAGCAAAAATCATATCCGCCGTTCCCCTCTCTTTACGAAAGCCACATTGGCTCTCGGGAAGCAAGTCATTTGACGAGAGGTGATCAAGAAGGCGATTCAGAAGCATTCTTGCCAATATTTTGCCAGCAATTGAAAGTAGAGAGATTCCCCGATGGTTGTCACAGACTTGGCTGTCCCCTTTGTTTTTGTACAGATGGATGATTGAAGCATCTTTGAAGTCCGGTGGCAGCTTCCCTGCTTTCAACATATGATTGAACAACTCGGTCAACTTTTCAATAAGCTTTTCTCCACCGAAGGCATACACCTCAGCAGGAATTGAATCCACGCCTGGTGATTTGTTAAAGGACATCTGATTTGTGGCAGTTCGGGTCTCATTTGCTGTGAATGGCTTGGCAAGAGCTGCATTAATAGGAGTCTGAGGGAGGCGGTCAATGGACTCAGTATTTATATTTGATGGCCGATTTAGCACACGTCCGAAATGTTCTGCCCAACGCTGAATTATGGCATTCAATTCAACAATGCGTGTTGAACCATCTGACGCAAGAAGTGGCGTAGTGCCAGAGCGGGATGGTCCAAACAGCTCGGAGGCTCTCAAAGAACTTTCTAGTGTTGTTTGTGTCGGCATATTTCTGAGTTTCTCTTACTCGCTCTTCAAGCCAGTCATTTTTCATTTTCCTCAGCTTCTTCTGGAGTACACCCTTACATGCACGCAGTGCATCAGCTTTTGCTGTGGAAGAGGGGTCACTGCAGTGAGCTTGGATGAGACTATTTTTTTCTTTGATGAGCACTTTGATTTCATTATCATTATCATTGAACCAGTCCTGGTGCTTGCGGACAGGAAAACCAACTGTGCTGCTGGCGCAAGAGTGTACAGTCGTATTTACGTCAGCCCAGCTCTGTTCAATGTTCTCAGGGTCAAAAGTCACGCAATCCAATTTTGAGGAGAGTTCTGATGAGAGCTCGCTCTGTTTCTCAGCTGAGCAGAGTTTTGAAACATTTAGGCGTTTAGGTGGCGCTTTCCCCTGAGGGCGTCTATTGCGCCTCAATGTTAGTCTGAGCTTGCAAACAATGAGTCTGTGGTCAGTTCCACACTCGGCACCACACATCGCCTTTGTTACAAGGACATCCTTTCTGTCAGTCTTCCTCACAATGACATAGTCTATGAGATGCCAATGCTTTGAGCGGGGATGCATCCATGACGTTCTGTTTCTCACGGGGAGACTAAAATTT
The DNA here is from genome assembly GCA_963931925.1 of Onchidella celtica. Classification (NCBI taxonomy): domain Eukaryota; kingdom Metazoa; phylum Mollusca; class Gastropoda; order Systellommatophora; family Onchidiidae; genus Onchidella; species Onchidella celtica. Next base: position 7,031,306 of record OZ007573.1, on the reverse strand, counting down.
GTGTTGGTAATGAACAGGCCAAATTCAGCGCACAAAGTAAGTAAGCGCAACCCATTGTTATTGCATGAACCAACTCCATGAGGGCCCAAAACATTTGGCCACGCTGAGATTTCGGAGCCAACCCTAGCATTGAAGTGCCTAAACTAGTTTATAAGTAAACTCAGAAACTGGTCATTGTGAATGGGACACTCCCACGTAACAGAATATTAATAATAATATAAGGTTTGATTCATTAGCCTAGAACTCCTGTACAGGCAGGACCAGCAAGGAAAGCAAGGTCAGACTTAAATCAGTGCATGACTTGCTGCCACCTGATCACAGAAACCGTCACACAATGACTCGGGGGTTAAAGTACCGCATTCATGGGTTTTCAAGGGTTTCCAAACGTTTGGAGGTGGTAGGGGTCTTTAGTAGCTTTCTGAACATGGTCACACCTGTGAACTTTCTCCTCAGAAGGACGCACATAAATATATTATTTTAATTCACAAATACACAAACATACAACAGAATAGTCCTTCCTCTCGTATTGCTACATCCTCTCCCCCTCCCCCCCCCCCCCTAGCGTAACATCCGGTAGTTAACCTGTTGAAACGTTTAGCTCGACCCCTGGGGTCTAGGGACTACACGTTCAAGATCCCTGGTTGAGGATTTAGGACTATGTTGGTGTACGGTTAGGTACCCAACCCACCCACTCAAAGCCGGCCACAGCTTACCACTCTCAGTGCGTATTTTTTTTGGTGATTTATGGTGGCTCGTGGCCAACACGTGGGCGGTCAATGTTTTTCTTTCTGCCTTTCATTTTGGCCCCAAATGCCGGCGCTTATTTTGATTAAAATGACCAGTGTGTTAGTCGAACAATCTAACAGCTGATTGGAAGAGTTACAGATACTCTGAAGAATGAGGTTAAGACTTAATTCAGAGCCTGAAGAGATTGCCCCAGTCACAAGACACCAATTTTTGCAAGGGTGGATAAGCTTGAGTGAATCAGCGATGATTTAAAAGTACATGTTTGCAATCAATTACGTTCATAAAAAACCTTGTGCCAAACAAGTTCTGACAGGCTAAGGAAGGAAGCTGAATGAAGACTGCTTTAGACCCACCCATGAAAATGATAGTTTAATAGGGCTAAATTAACATACTATGTCACCAGGTAGATGTAGGCGGGGCAAATATTTGCTTTTTACCAGGGATGAATATAGTATAGAAACTGATGCTGTGCGCAGATGCAAGTGTTAAGCTTCAAAAGTTCAGCGCGGGTTGTTCTTAGTGAAACAGAGAAGAGTGTAATTCTACGTTATGACAAGTGGTCATCTACTAAACGTTTTTCTCTATCTACGGTTTCTATCTTTCTCTATAGATTTTTTTTTCTAGCCTATATGATTGTTTTCTTTCTTCTATCAATTTATACACTTTAAATCCATTTACTTATTTACATATATATAAACATCTATCTACTTTTTATACTGTTGGTTGAATTATGTGCTTGTCTGTTCAGTTATCCGTGATCACTTAGTCATGCCACTGAATGAATACATTCCAAATCGTATTTCAATCTGTCGGAGAAAAACATCTATTAAAGATGAAAGCATTGTTTCTGTTCATTTAGTGCTTGGTCTTCTCTCACGTCATTTAATTCATTTATTTGTTGTAATTGTTTTTCTTATTGCTGTCATATTTTTTTTCTCCCTCCTTTTCCAAGTTTTTTCTCCTCTCCGATGACCTCTCGTTCTTTCCCTCCTTATCTTCCCCGTTTCCTCTGCCCCAAACTGAATCACCTTGAAAATCACACCTGTACATGTATTGCCTGTTCCGGGTATTACTCAATAAGAAAACAGTTCATTCCCCAGAGAATTGGCTGTGATGTGAGGGGTCATCTGGATGAATAGGGAAGACAGATATAGGGAAAAGGGAGAAAGAGAGAGAGAGAGAGAGAAGACAGACAGAAAGACATAGACAGAAAAAGGGAGAGATAGAGAGAGAGAGAGGGTGACACAGAGATAAACAGAGAGAGAGAGAGAGAGAGAGAGATTACACACACAATGCAGCGCGGAGAGACAGACAAAGAGAGTGAGTGAGAGACGGAGACACAGAGACAGCGAAAGGGAGATAGAGAACGGAGGAGAGAGACAGAGACAGAGAGATTGGGAGAGAGAAACACAGAGACAGAGAGCGGAGAGAGTGAGAGACAGACAGGCAGACAATCAGGACAGAGAGAACCAAAGACAGAGAGAGATAGGGAGATAGACAGAGAGAGAAGGGGGGGGGGGGTTGAATGACAGAGGTATCACGCTCAATTCCTGTTCAGTTCAAAACATCATCACCTTTACATAAACTAGTAACATTATTTATTGACTTAGCAAAGACCAACGACAGAATGTATTGTAATCTCTTCAATCTCTCAAGATTTGGTCACTGAACAGCCGCTATGCTTCTCTCCACTGACGTCATTGTCCAGACTGAGATTAACCCAGGTGTCAGATTACGCGTGATCTGATTGGATGATACATATGTCAGGCTTGGCCGCCATGGGTTCAACGGGTAACAATGACTTTGTAAAACAACTTGTTGACTTCAACAGTATGACTTCTATTCCAATCCCAGTTAGCACCACTGAATGTTCCTGGCAGTTAGATGGTCTCCGCTCTTGACAGAATGTTTACAAGATTCACATCGTGAATTGGCAGCGCACGCGAGTCATTTCTTCATATTTTTTATTATAAACATTGTTGCTGGGAGTGACCTACAGTTCGTGTTTTGAGATTAACAACGGGCAGTGGGCAATTATCGTACATCTTATTATTACAAAAAATAGTGGAGGGAGTAATTCACTGTGGGGCAATTTTGGTCCTTTTTTTTTTTTTTTTGCCCGACGCTACAGCCTAAATTTAATAAGTTTCAAAAATTATAAAGTTAATTTTCCTAAGTGTCAACTAATCCAGCCCATTCGCTTTTGTATCGACTGACGGTGTTGATCCAAGTTTCAGGTATTTTTAAATAAAAAGTTGTAAAAATGTAAAATACAATGATCTTTGTTTTGGCTCCCTGTAATAAGCCCACCGCACCGCAAACGATGTATTAATACGCGTTCAGTTTGGTGCGCGCAATTTCAAAACCAAAAATGAGTGCGCAGTGCTGTGTTTTCACAGATTTATCCCGGATAATGCCGGGAACTTTATCTAGTGTATTAACATGAGTATTATTATCGTGTGGCTTCTAGGGCTGGCGAATATTCATTTATTTATTTATTGTCTAATTTATTTATATGTTATGACGGGCGTCTAGACCTTCGGCTCCAAATAAAAGTGCTTTGAATAATTATAATGCATTTTAGCAAATAGCCACGTTGTCATTTCAGCATTCCCATTTAATACTGGTACCTATTCAAAAGCGCATCTGTAACGTAATAGGTTGTTGTGCTCCAGACTCCGCACCAATTTCGTTAATTAAAAATAAAGTCGGTTTATAATGATCCAGTCAGCTGAAATTCTGATGCGTTTTGAATGATAAAACTCGTAGGAAATCAGGCTTGACATGAAATGTGCTGGAAACGTACCTGGCGGCAAAATCGTCTTGTTTTCTTTTATCTTTTTAAATCTCAAAAATAAAATCAGTGCAGATCAAGGGCAACCCCCCCCCCCTCCCCCCCGTACATGTCATGTGTTACTCGTCTGACACTGTAAACGAAAGTAAGTCAATAAATGCGTGAATTACTCAGACAAAGGAACATTCAGGAAAGCTCCACCTATGTACGCATACATAACTATTGTCTCCACGCTGAGTCACCATAGCACACGCGGCATGACGAAACCTTTAGATAGACACAATAGACCGCATGTCTTTAGCTCAACAAGGAATCATTATTATCTCATGCTCAAGAGAGCGTCGGGCGTTATTCTTACAAAATAAGGACCGGCCAAGTAACAAAAGCATGGCATCACGTAAAGAACTTCAACAATGCTGAACCACTGTACAGTTAACCCCTGTTCAGAATAAGGTGTCAGGAGACATTGTTAGCGCGGCGATGTGTAGTGGTGCTGTAGGAAGTAATGATAGACAGAGGCAAAACTAGAGTTTGTAGAGACTAGCCAATAGCTAATTTCAAAAGGAAATGGTGCCACTTTAAAACTGCATTTTTTAATATTCTGCTTTGATATCACCATAGATCTACACACCGACATTCAAACTGGTTACTGCTTAGTTTCCGTAATACTAGTAACAACATAATACAAACAAATTACGTTTGTATTGTTCAACAAATTCATTCTTTACAATTGCCTTTGCTAATAGATTCTCAGAACTGTAACCACGTACTTACTTCTCTTTTATTTCGAAAGATAAAACAAAAGCGTACTTTGTGTTATATTCAAGCCCGAATGCCCTCTGAGAAGCAAAGCTTTTCAAATATATAAATATCCCCCCACCCCGCCCCCCCCCCCCAAAAAAAAACAAACAACCCCACACACACACACATACGTACACAGACAACACACTAAGTGACTTATTTGGAAAGTCAGGGAAAGCCCATCGAAAATGTCAGTCAAAGAGGGAATTAGTGAGACATTCACTGTTTGCTTACCAATTTACCAAGGGATGCACACGCGTGGAGAGGAGAAGTGACGCAAACAAAAAATGATAAGGATGCGGATCTGTGTGAATTTAGGGAAAACTGTCCCCATCCTGTGTATGCATGAAGTATAAACCATAACAACAGCATGTCGTTTGTGTCACACTAATACGACGAATGAGGGGGGCGAGTTATCGTTTCATTTCATGACTAAAATCTGTAAAAACCAAGAAAACTAAACTTTGTCTAACAAAAAATGTTCACGTTGTATCCGCGTTGAGTTCTATTCTTATCTTGTAGTAATTGTTCACAGAGAATGGGTTCTCGTTTCTTCACAAGGGCGCGATAAAAGATGTCGTGAAGATGTCCCAATTGGCAATCGAAAAACGCACGTTTGGCCTCTCTTGACAAATCCCATCGTGACAATCATGAATGCTTATTTTACACTCAGCTGTTAATGTACTAATCACTACCGCAGGTGCGTTGGGAAGCCAATTACTTTTTTCCTGCTTGGTTTTGGTAGTTTGGACTTTAACAAAAACTGGTAGGCCTATATAATGGTAATCTCTTTGCAGTCGTTCCTGCACGCGTTGCTCGTTCTATTTGGCCCATGATTTATATTAATTTCCATTTTACAGTTATACGGTGTTTTATCGGGGGCAGACAGCAGCAGATTTCATGCTAAGACAGGTTACAGTAACTTTCTGTTTCTGTCTACTTCCGCCTTGGTTTTGGTGTTTGAAACCGCCCATAAGTATACTTTTGTAAGAATTTTTTCCCCTATTATGGAGGTGTGCATGCGCAAACACCGTAACTCGAAAATTTTCGATTTTTTTTTTGTGTGTGCATATTCTGTTTCGCCTTTGTAAGTACTACATTTTTTACATGATGCGAATTCCACTGTCAAATTAATTGATCTAATTATAGATGGGGATTTAACGACAGTAACAGACATTTTTGATACTTCGTGTCAAACTTTCAAGTCGGTCTCCTGTAAAATTTACAAAACTGGTGATACGGTACTTTGCGCAGACACCCCTCGATGTGTTCTTTTAGTGAATCATGTTTCTCCCCCCCCCCCCTTTTTTTTCCCCTCTGTTTTCAAACTTTTCTTTCTTGCTATGCGTTGTAACTGTTGTACTGAGTTTACGACTGGTCACAGCTGGGTTGATCAAGGGAATTATGACAAAGTGCACAATGTGTGCAGAGCAGTTTGAAATTTTGCATAATATTTTGTTATCGTTGTTTTTGTTATCGTTTTATATTGCTTGCATGCCCATCCGCATTATCCATGGTTTAGAGATTGCTCGCGACACAGGAAATTTACCCAATGTCTCGTCACGTAGAAATGGCTGTTTTATTTGGACATTGAATGATATTAACTCTTTCGCGTCTAAAAAAAAAATTATTCTCTACCGGATTCCCGCTCAAGCGGTAATGAACAATGCGCGGAAAAAAGGTGATCAAATACTAAATAATTATATGCAACCAATAACGTTACAGCTTTGTAGCCATGTGTGTTGCTGAGTCTTGTTACTCTCCTGAATTATTTTGCAGTTCTGGTCATTAGTTTGCCTGTAATCATTACTTTCGTGTTGTGTATACAACTGTTTATATTTTCGCCCAAGAGGCCAGAAGGAGGGTACAGTTAGTCTCAGTTGCAATACCTTATCTGATAACATGAATTTCTATGTAGTTCGTGGAATGTTCACTAGCAGTAAAGTGTTACAGTATTATGTTATTAATATGGACAAGTCTTTGCGCCCTGTTGCTACGGAAAGACACTGTCGACCTGCTCAAGGTGGCCGTTATGGCGCCGACGGGTGGCGGTAAAATCCAGACTCAAACTCAAACCCTAGCCCTCCTGGCTAAGACAGAACTATCAGGCCACTCACCTGTCTCAGTATAGCCTGGAACACGTCTAGAGGGTTTCCCAGGTCAATGCCTTTGGTCCCTGGTAATTCTTCCTCGTCATTCTTCTCGTGCTCATCAAAGAGCTGCAGTTGCATGTCAACATTCTCATCTTCAGTTTTGCTGTTAGAAAATACAAAGAATTCAATCTTCAGTCACGTGCAAAGAATTCAATCTTCAGTCACACGCAAAGAATTCAATCTTCAGTCACATGCAAAGAATTCAATCTTCAGTCACATGCAAAGAATTCAATCTTCAGTCACAGGCAAAGAATTCACTCTTCAGTCACAAGCAAAGAATTCAATCTTCAGTCACATGCAAAGAATTCAATCTTCAGTCACATGCAAAGAATTCACTCTTCAGTCACAGGCAAAGAATTCACTCTTCAGTCACAGGAAAAGAATTCAATCTTCAGTCACATGCAAAGAATTCAATCTTCAGTCACACGCAAAGAATTCAATCTTCAGTCACATGCAAAGAATTCAATCTTCAGTCACATGCAAAGAATTCAATCTACAGCCACATACAAAGAATTCAATCTTCAGTCACATGCAAAGAATTCAATCTTCAGTCACATGCAAAGAATTCAATCTTCAGTCACAGGCAAAGAATTCACTCTTCAGTCACAAGAAAAGAATTCAAAGTGTACATGATTTCACAGTTAACTTTAGAAATCACCTAGGCATAAATACCGACTTCTGTAACCTCTAGCAGATTCGTGTAGTAAAACAAACAGGGCGGCTTTCCAAGCACTCTTATTAGAATCATACAGCTGTTTTCTTGCTGTCAAGTCTTCGTGCAACTTTCAAAGCCAGCACAGCGGCAAAATGAAACTTGGCCAAACGAAAAATATTTCTCATTTTTAACACAAGTAATGACATTGTTATATTAATAATCAATAAAAAAAATTGCCGGAGTTAAAATGGAAACCACAAAAAAACAACAATGACAACAACAAAGTCGGTAGTAGCAGCAGCAACAGCGACGACAACAACATCAACAGCGACGACAACAACATCAACAGCGACGACAACAACATCAACAGCGACGACAACAACATCAACAGCGACGACAACAACATCAACAGCGAAGACAACAACATCAACAGCGACGACAACAACATCAACAGCGACGACAACAACATCAACAGCGACGACAACAACATCAACAGCGACGACAACAACATCAACAGCGACGACAACAACATCAACAGCGACGACAACTACTGGAATTTTTGCTGCCATAATCGCACAGCCATGCCAAGGAGAGACGGTATATTTCATTATTGAGGACCAATACGCTAGATACAACAATAAACAGCTAATAAGCAGATGGGTGGTTAGACTGAGAGATAGAATGAAATAAAGATGGATCGATAGATTGAGAGATGAGTAGTGAATGAAACTGAAAAGCGGATATCGGAAATTTAACTGCCAACATTATTGTTGAATGAATAAACTTGAAGGGCGGGTGCACGGAATGTAACTGCTTGTATTATTATTGACCGGTCATGTATCTGTCTGCGAGTATGTCTGTTTGTGTGGACGAAGGCACGTCGATTTGAATGACTCAGAAAACATTGCGAAATAGAACTAAAATTCTCTACACACCTCATGCCTAGTCCTTAATCCCAATTGAACGAATACAACATGGCACCCAACTTAAACAAACAAGCTAACAAGCTGTTCTGATTGTGAGGCTGCCTACCAGTGTTCAAATGCATACATTAGTTTTTTCTATCTCTTCATTTACAAAACCCGACCTTCAACCAATGCAACTCTCACATCGTCCTCTCTGTGGTAAAGTCTAACATCATTCAAAGAATGAAGAGTCCAGTTAGACTGTTTTCGCATCGGGAGATCATTGCGTTACAGCCTGACTGTTTGTTGACAGATGTCCGTTAGAAATTCCATCTAAAAGCAACTATAACTAGGCGTGTGTGAGCATTCGAAGATACATTTTACATACAGAGGTTATAAATGCAGCTGTTACTCACTTCAAAAATATGCACTTAAAATAATGAAACAATTGCAACAGGTTTGCAAGATGTGCTAGTGGTATACCTTAATGAGATGCATCTAGTATACATCAAAGGTCATCAATATACAATTTCAGGTCTGTCTACAATTTGATCCTACTTTGGCTGGTATAAGATTTTTATTCAGAAGTAGTTGTGGCTTTACGTGATGCTGCGGAAGTTGTAATAACAATAATAAAAGCAAGCCAATTGTACGTTGTTGGTACAGAAGTAAGTGGATGAGGTTTCATGTGGCATCGTAAACGTCATATCGATAGGGGCAGAAGAGGCTATCAGACAACAAGTAACAGTAGAAGCAAAAATAGTAGTGAGGACAACAGTAGTTATAGTAGTAGTAGTAACTGCAGCTGCTGTAGTAGTCGGAGCAGTGGTAGCAGCAGCAGTAATAGTTGTCGAAGTAGAAGTAGCAGAGGTAGTAGAGATAGTACAGAGTACTGTCAACCATATCTGTTAGTCGTATCTGCGGTTCAATAACACAGTGACAAAAAGGAACATTGTGGTGTATTCAGGACAGGCATCGGTTACGCATCAGTTACGCTATAGTTAGTTGTTCCCGGGATTCATGGTGGCGGGTGTCTTGCTCATGAGTTTAATAGAATGTGACAGCTAATTGGTCCTGATGAGAAAGTTTATGTGTGTGTGAAAGAGAGCGAGAGAGAAACAGAAACTGAGAGAGAGAGAGAATGTGAGAGAAAGAACGAGAAAGACAAAGAGTGTGAGAGGGGGAGGGGAGAGAGTGAGAAAGAGAGAGAGAGAGAGAAAGAAAGAAAGAGAGAGAGAGAGAGAGAGAGAGGGAGAGAGAGAGAGAGAGAGAGAGAGAGAGGGAGAGAGAGAGAGAGAGAGCGCGTGGCTGCGGCTGAGAGGGGGTGAGTGAATATGGTTGAGGGGGTTGAGTAAGAAAGAGAAAGGGGAGAGGGAGACTTTAGGAGTGCCAAAGGAAAGAAAGACACAGAGAGAGAGAGAGAGAGAGAGAGAGAGAGAGAGAGAGAGAGAGAGAGAGAGAAAGAGAAGTATCTAAGATGAACATCACGGCAAGAAATAACTTTAATGAGGAAGGAAGGACAAACAGATTTACAGACAGACAAAACTTGCTAGACACGGAGAATGACAGATCGGCGGAATGAAATGACAGAGAGAGAGAGAGACACACACACACACACACAAACAGAACACGCCATCATCTCTTGTGTCAACAATAGAGGCGACAGATGACGTATCCTTCGTCATTTGAAAGAACAAGCTCTTAAATAGCCTGGCTTTCAACGTTAACAAGCGCTCAACAGTTCTTCTGTTGCAGGAATATTTAATTACACTAACATACAAAACACGACCGGAGAGACTGATGTTCTATGATGTGGCGCCGAAACTGCAGAATACAATAATGACTAATTTCTTTGTTGGTGACACTACAGACTGCTCAATGTTCAAACGTAGAGTAGAAGGTGGAAAAACGAGTAAAGAACGGCTATTTTTAGAAACAGATGTCTTCCTCCCCACCTGTGCGGATTTTCGAATGGCTCATTTTTCATTCGTTCGCACCTTCTCTCCTCTCTTTGTGTATAGTGCGATTCTTTCATTCAGATCTTCGGGCAGGGAGCTGCCCACCCCCACCCCCCCCGGGCCTCTTCACCTGAATTGACCTTTCCTGTCTTTATTCATGATTAGAAAATTCTTTAACAGTTAATGGAAAAGAAAGTCTAAATTGTAAAGTTATTATGTTCGAACACATTTCGGAAGAAATAATTTCATCTCTATTTGGTACATCTATTCATGTTTTCTTTCTTCCCTTGCCAGTCCATCCATCCATCCATCCGTCCATCCATCCATCCATCCATCCATCCATCCATCCATCCATCCCACCAATTAAGTGCTATCAAGATCTAGATGTCTTTAATCCAGTAACCAATCTAACTGATCCTGCCTAGCTAGCTATCTACTGATTGTGTATCTCCATCAACACGGTACACTGAAAATGACCTATAATTACCTTATTCTTAACGCAGAAACACAACCAAACAATGCCCATAATATTTGAATGCACACGTATTCTCTAGGGCCAAAATGTGTCAGAAAGATCATTGTCTAGATCTAGTTACATGTTATCATTACGGTAAAAACTTTGACGTACGGAGACAAAGACATGGTGATAATTTACCACTATTTTTCAACATGATTGAAAAAAAACAACAACTACACATTTTAAACATTGGTATTTTCCTCACGCCTTTAAACACGTCAAATTATAAAGAAACGTCATTCTGCACTGTCGAGACTCGAGACCACAAAAGTAGTACAAAATACAAAGGTAATAGAAAGATAATTTAGCACCATTTTTCAACATGACTGAAAACACAACAACAACACAGAACATACATTTTAAACATTAGAAATTTACTCACGCCCTTAAACACGTCAGGTTCTGAAGAAACGTCATTCTGCACCATCGACATTCAAGAACACACATTAAGTAGTACAAAATACAACGATAGACGGGGTGGATAATGAAAAGAAGAAGCGTACGCTGTCCAAGTCTGGAGAGATTTGAATGAAGAAAAGAAGGACAGACAATGTACTCAGTCAATCTGTACAGGTCAGGGTGAGTCAAAGGGGAAACCCACACAATTAATCATTCTCATACACTGAAGACGACGTGAAACATTGATATCGATCTCAATGGGGGGAAAATTTGATACTACGATCTAACAGTGTCTCAAGCTTACCTGTGACGCTAGTATCGTACTCCATTGTGAGGGATAAATCCTCGATATCGATCAATACAAAAAACAGTAAATCCAGCACAGGAACTAAACTGATATTTAATCCCAAGTTGAAATGATAAATGTCTGGTGATCACACAAATGTTGATATAAGTACTAGAAGCACTTGAAAGATAACATTACGCAGGTGCAAACCGTGCAAGTAGTGTCTTATAAAGCTTCTGTAAGGAACACTGTGGTGAGATTAAAAGAGACATAGAAAAATTCACCAGTCGGGAATATAATACGCAGGTGCGACATTTCGTCTTATACAAATATATGCTGTAAAGAATACACTAATACGATCAGAAATGACGCATCTCCAGAGTCGGGAATAACACTACACCTTAGATCGTTCAGACCCAAAGAAATGTCGAACAGAATGATAGTCTATTCTCTATTCCCTGATAATCAATCTGGTTTTCTGAAATAGCTTTACGGTGGAGGTAAATATCAATGAATTGAATGGCCTTACTTTGAGCGTTTCATTCTGTGCAGTTTGGCAAGTGTTCAAACACGTGTAGGTATTGCAAGGGATGTCAGGAAATTTGTCAACATTTATTTTTATTGGAGGTTTTCAACAATGAAGATTTCCACGTGAAATCGGTCAATAAATCGAATTTGCATTCTACTGTAAAATGTAAACTACTTACACTTGTTTATTCAGAAGGAGTTTACACTGCCATCGTAAACATGTTTTGGGCATTTTTTCTTTGATGCCATTTTGTGAAATAAAAATAAATATCATACTATTGAGTAGCCATAGAAATGTATCCTGATTAGAATTGCCCCTATAGCACTGAACGTTTACAACTGAAAAAAAGATATAAAAAATTAGACTTTGAAACGGCTGTTATTTCAGTTTGGTTAATGAGGTCCGACTCTCTGAAGTTTACTGTAGACTAAAAATCGTGACTGTAATTAAGAACACAACGTGGTCCAATGTAATTGGTAAGCAGTTAGATCTAGTAGACTGAAGCTCGCAATGGATAAAGTAATTCGACTGTAATGAAGTAATGGTAGCAGTATCTTTGCTGACCAAGAGTGGATAATATCAGTACATCAATTATAATCCAAACTCACACTGACTCCTGTAACTTATTTCGTGAACACCCATTACAGCCAGTAGGCTACATTTCGATCTATTTTTTTTTTTTCGCCAACTTTAAGAACATAATAAGACACAAAATTTCAACTTCTGTGTACATGTAAATTGTTGAACAGAATTACTGCACTAAATTCTTATGAACACATTTTACAGAATTCCTCTATATCTTTCACATAGTAACAACAAAAAACACTCCATCTCATTTCACCGAGTTTAAAATATGACTGTTATCAATTAATAAACAGATCTAACATGTAGGCCTAATTTCCTCTTATACAGAAAATGAAACTAGACCACGAGGTTAGATTCTCCAAAGTAACAGTCGACTGGACGAAGGTAAAAGTTCACAGTTTGATTACAACAATAAACAGTCCCAGAATCAATAATCCATTTTTTTTTCTCCCTACGTTTCACCACAGCGACGTCACAACTGCTATTAGTCCAGGTCGCATCTCTTCCTGCGACACCGCCGTCAAAGTTTAATCCTCCGTGGGGGCTGTGTCGGTACGCCGAGGGTCCCCCGGCCGTCAGCTGCTAGTGTAGAGAGAGAGGAGTTGTAACGACTCGGGAGGACCCGGTGAAACGCTATCAAAAAGGGCCGACGCGCCGTGTCCTCTTCATCGACCTTTCAAAAAGAAAAACCGCTTCAGGGCGCAATACCTCAATACTACCTTTCCTGATGACTCATATCCTAAAGGGCCCTTGAACCCCACCGTTGTCGTTCCCCGCCCTGTAAAGAGCCACCCATTCTCCGTCTCCGGCCTCTATTTAAGCAAGAGCCACCACCAACCTAGCGACAGTGTTGTCCTCTACCTAAATAAACCCTTTGCCTCGTGTAGATTAAACCGCTAACCTGCATAGGAGTCTGAATTTGAAACTACAGAACCAAAACTCGAACGAGTCTTCGCTTGCAAGTTTTCACTTGTGCCATAATTGACAAGTCACTGTAGACTTTGCCGCCAGTAGCTGTGCAGTTTACTATACACCGAGGCCAACGCCAGTTTGCAGGTTCAGATTTGCGAACACTCCGAGCAAAACACCCTCATTGTGGCAGGCCAACAGACCAAATGAGTAGAATTTAATGAGGGGAGACACTGATAGCTGAGCTATTCAGAATTCATCAGATTATGTGGTTATCGAAATTTACTATGACAACCGTTGGTGACAGGCGGGATGGTAAATTGGTTTGTGTTACGTTCTTTGTTATGGGAGTGGGGGGAACCATTCACAGAGTCTTCTCCCTCTTTTATGTTCCATCAAAATAATACTATCTATCTATCTATCTATCTATCTATCTATCTATCTGTCTATCTGTCTGTCTGTCTGTCTGTCTGTCTATCTATCTATCTATCTATCTATCTATCTATCTGTCTGTCTGTCTGTCTGCCTAAATTGTCTATTTGCTTTGTCTGTCTGTCTCTGTCCATCCACCCATCTGTCTCTCTGTCTGTATATCTGTTAGGCTGTGTGACTGTGTGTTTACATACCGACAGAATTCAGAACATGGTCCACAAATGATATCATTATATTTCATGTTTCCACACTACATTATTTCAGTAGCGGTCGTCAGATAGTACAGCTGGTACTTTACTGATGATGTTAAAATTTCTATTCTATGTAGATGCAAAGAGGCTCCAATTTTGTTTAAACCTGACTTGCAGAGAAAGAGACACAGTGACCATCCCAACACAATTCTAATCACACGAAAAAAAAATTAAAAAAATGCTTAGCAGCTTTAACTTTCAGATCCCCTTGTTATTTTATTTGCATAAAAATCCAGAGCTGAGTCCTTCGTTACAGCTACGACTATTCAATACATTAATAAAGCCTATACTTTTATATGCTTGTGAAATCTGGGGATTTGCTGAAGCTTGGCCCATTGAGCGAGTCCACCTCACATTTCTGAAGTCTATTCTAGGTGTAAGAAAAACAACCCCAAATGCTTTTATATATTTTGAATTGGGAGTTTACCCTCTGAAAATTGACCGTCAGGTTAGACTATTGAAATTCTGGGTTAAAATATTAGGCTTAGACGACAATAGTACCGTTAAAAAAGTTTACAGCAGATTATTATCAGCCACAGAAAACTACACAAGTACAATTAACTGGGCTTCACTGACAAAGAAAATACTGGAGAAATCTGGATTTGGATACATCTGGGAAAGTCAAAAGGTTGATCAAACTTCGTTGTTTTTATCTGAATTTGAACAACGTCTACGTGACAATTTTCAACAAACATGTCGAAGTGACATAGAACATTTAAGTGAGAATCGGCTATATAGACATTTAGCTGTTGAATTTTACTCAGAAAATTACTTACATGAAGTAAAGCAGAAGCATTTAAGGATAGCCATAGCAAAGATAAGATTGGGCTCTCACAACTTTATGGTGGAGAGGGGAAGGTGGCAGAGGCCTAAACTGGAGTATGTTATGAGATTATGTGAGACCTGTAATGAATTGGAGGACGAATTTCACGTGTTATTAACTTGCAAAAAATTCAAAGATATAAGGAAACAGTTTTTACCGTCTTGGCTACTTGTTAGACCAAGCATTTTTAAGCTTATACATTTTCTGTCGTCGATGCACGATAGAGAACTACATTCGTTTGCACTGTTTTGCCATAGTGTTCTAAACGAATACAATAATGTCGCTTTGTGACTTCTCCTGGCGAAGTCCGAAAACTAAATTCACCTTCGAGTGAAAGAATAAATTATAGTGATATTTTCAATTGTAGTAAATTTACAACAGATAAAGGTGAGGAGGGATCGGTTATGTAGGGGGGGGGGGATTGGAAATGATGTCTGTTGCTGGCAATTACAAGCTGTATTTGACTGTATACTACAATAAGTAAGTGTATAAATGCTGCAGGGAGCGGAGAGAGTGAACGATCATGCATTTTGTCTGTTTGTTTGTTTGTTTAATGTTTTCTAAGATTGTTCACATGATTCTTGTGTGTTTTTGAATTGGCCGCCAGGCCTATAATAAACTAAACTTGAAACTTGAAACTTGAAACTTGTCTGTCTGCCTGTCTGTCTGCCTAAATTGTCTATTTGCTTTGTCTGTCTGTCTCTGTCCATCCACCCATCTGTCTCTCTGTCTGTATATCTGTTAGGCTGTGTGACTGTGTGTTTACATACCGACAGAATTCAGAACATGGTCCACAAATGATATCATTATATTTCATGTTTCCACACTACATTATTTCAGTAGCGGTCGTCAGATAGTACAGCTGGTACTTTACTGATGATGTTAAAATTTCTATTCTATGTAGATGCAAAGAGGCTCCAATTTTGTTTAAACCTGACTTGCAGAGAAAGAGACACAGTGACCATCCCAACACAATTCTAATCACACGAAAAAAAAATTAAAAAAATGCTTAGCAGCTTTAACTTTCAGATCCCCTTGTTATTTTATTTGCATAAAAATCCAGAGCTGAGTCCTTCGTTACAGCTACGACTATTCAATACATTAATAAAGCCTATACTTTTATATGCTTGTGAAATCTGGGGATTTGCTGAAGCTTGGCCCATTGAGCGAGTCCACCTCACATTTCTGAAGTCTATTCTAGGTGTAAGAAAAACAACCCCAAATGCTTTTATATATTTTGAATTGGGAGTTTACCCTCTGAAAATTGACCGTCAGGTTAGACTATTGAAATTCTGGGTTAAAATATTAGGCTTAGACGACAATAGTACCGTTAAAAAAGTTTACAGCAGATTATTATCAGCCACAGAAAACTACACAAGTACAATTAACTGGGCTTCACTGACAAAGAAAATACTGGAGAAATCTGGATTTGGATACATCTGGGAAAGTCAAAAGGTTGATCAAACTTCGTTGTTTTTATCTGAATTTGAACAACGTCTACGTGACAATTTTCAACAAACATGTCGAAGTGACATAGAACATTTAAGTGAGAATCGGCTATATAGACATTTAGCTGTTGAATTTTACTCAGAAAATTACTTACATGAAGTAAAGCAGAAGCATTTAAGGATAGCCATAGCAAAGATAAGATTGGGCTCTCACAACTTTATGGTGGAGAGGGGAAGGTGGCAGAGGCCTAAACTGGAGTATGTTATGAGATTATGTGAGACCTGTAATGAATTGGAGGACGAATTTCACGTGTTATTAACTTGCAAAAAATTCAAAGATATAAGGAAACAGTTTTTACCGTCTTGGCTACTTGTTAGACCAAGCATTTTTAAGCTTATACATTTTCTGTCGTCGATGCACGATAGAGAACTACATTCGTTTGCACTGTTTTGCCATAGTGTTCTAAACGAATACAATAATGTCGCTTTGTGACTTCTCCTGGCGAAGTCCGAAAACTAAATTCACCTTCGAGTGAAAGAATAAATTATAGTGATATTTTCAATTGTAGTAAATTTACAACAGATAAAGGTGAGGAGGGATCGGTTATGTAGGGGGGGGGGGATTGGAAATGATGTCTGTTGCTGGCAATTACAAGCTGTATTTGACTGTATACTACAATAAGTAAGTGTATAAATGCTGCAGGGAGCGGAGAGAGTGAACGATCATGCATTTTGTCTGTTTGTTTGTTTGTTTAATGTTTTCTAAGATTGTTCACATGATTCTTGTGTGTTTTTGAATTGGCCGCCAGGCCTATAATAAACTAAACTTGAAACTTGAAACTTGAAACTTGTCTGTCTGCCTGTCTGTCTGCCTAAATTGTCTATTTGCTTTGTCTGTCTGTCTCTGTCCATCCACCCATCTGTCTCTCTGTCTGTATATCTGTTAGGCTGTGTGACTGTGTGTTTACATACCGACAGAATTCAGAACATGGTCCACAAATGATATCATTATATTTCATGTTTCCACACTACATTATTTCAGTAGCGGTCGTCAGATAGTACAGCTGGTACTTTACTGATGATGTTAAAATTTCTATTCTATGTAGATGCAAAGAGGCTCCAATTTTGTTTAAACCTGACTTGCAGAGAAAGAGACACAGTGACCATCCCAACACAATTCTAATCACACGAAAAAAAAATTAAAAAAATGCTTAGCAGCTTTAACTTTCAGATCCCCTTGTTATTTTATTTGCATAAAAATCCAGAGCTGAGTCCTTCGTTACAGCTACGACTATTCAATACATTAATAAAGCCTATACTTTTATATGCTTGTGAAATCTGGGGATTTGCTGAAGCTTGGCCCATTGAGCGAGTCCACCTCACATTTCTGAAGTCTATTCTAGGTGTAAGAAAAACAACCCCAAATGCTTTTATATATTTTGAATTGGGAGTTTACCCTCTGAAAATTGACCGTCAGGTTAGACTATTGAAATTCTGGGTTAAAATATTAGGCTTAGACGACAATAGTACCGTTAAAAAAGTTTACAGCAGATTATTATCAGCCACAGAAAACTACACAAGTACAATTAACTGGGCTTCACTGACAAAGAAAATACTGGAGAAATCTGGATTTGGATACATCTGGGAAAGTCAAAAGGTTGATCAAACTTCGTTGTTTTTATCTGAATTTGAACAACGTCTACGTGACAATTTTCAACAAACATGTCGAAGTGACATAGAACATTTAAGTGAGAATCGGCTATATAGACATTTAGCTGTTGAATTTTACTCAGAAAATTACTTACATGAAGTAAAGCAGAAGCATTTAAGGATAGCCATAGCAAAGATAAGATTGGGCTCTCACAACTTTATGGTGGAGAGGGGAAGGTGGCAGAGGCCTAAACTGGAGTATGTTATGAGATTATGTGAGACCTGTAATGAATTGGAGGACGAATTTCACGTGTTATTAACTTGCAAAAAATTCAAAGATATAAGGAAACAGTTTTTACCGTCTTGGCTACTTGTTAGACCAAGCATTTTTAAGCTTATACATTTTCTGTCGTCGATGCACGATAGAGAACTACATTCGTTTGCACTGTTTTGCCATAGTGTTCTAAACGAATACAATAATGTCGCTTTGTGACTTCTCCTGGCGAAGTCCGAAAACTAAATTCACCTTCGAGTGAAAGAATAAATTA
>OZ007573.1:6785416-7007916 GCA_963931925.1 Onchidella celtica | reverse complement strand
ACTTACACACACACAGACAAACTAGTTTTATACATCCATACCAAGCTATAAAATTCAGTTTTTAAAAAGAAATGTTTTTAACCTGTTTTTAAATATGTTTAGAGAGGCAGAATTTCGAACCTCTTGTGGTAAAGAATTCCACACACAGGGACCAAAACGCACCAAAAAATATCTTGCTGTCAATAACCAGATATTTGGCTTGGTTGCAAATTCGGTGTGTCCAAAATATGTACGGAATGTCAGAACTTTACATTAAATGGCACGCGAAAGCTTGTCAACAATATCATTAAGCTAAGTTTACGTTTCCCAGAATGTTTCAACAAATAACAAAAACAACAGCTGAAATACCAGATAGCTGAAATAGCGGACATTATAATAAAAGTATTTTGGGAGAGACGTGGGAGGTACAGCTAACAGTTATTGATATAAGGGGAGATGGTGGCGGAGAGGAGGCAATGCTGACTTGTTTAAAAATTTGAATTTTTAAATACGCCTTGAATAATGACAAATTAGCGTAAACAGGTTAGACGGGTATGCAAAAAAACTTCTGACGGCGCGATCTGTATGGGCGCTGACGTCATTCGCTCGACAACACAATTATTACCACGTCTACGGCGCATTCAGGAACAGTAATTATTCACCCAAGAACGACAACTATGTTTTAAGTTTGACAAGATACCGTGGCCGCGGGGGCTTAGCATGTTCTTTATTCAACACTTACACACACACACAGAAAATATTTTTTATAAAGAAATTCAAGCGTGAAAATAGTTGTCATCAGCTCGAGTTGGCTGACCTGCATGTCCTCAATAAGCTGAAACGAAAACGATTTTTCATTTTATTTTTTTTTAAACGGCGAACTTTGGATCCTTTGACTTGATGTATGACGCACAGATCTACATCCAGTATTGACATGTGTAATTATTACCTTACTGTCTACATAAATAAAAAACGAGATGCAAAACGTATGCAGGCAACTAACTCCCAAACAGCTACAAAAGCTAAAAAAATAAAAATGCAAATTTTTACCTAGATTGATTTTAAAACAATTAATACAATATGTAATTTGCCATTGTCGAATGAAATCCTGGGTATATGTTCGCATTATGCTCCGTGACGACAAATTTCGAATTTCAGCCTTGCCTTTTCCTTTCTATGCCGCGTTTTGCAGCCTAACATTCCATTGTTTTTCCTGTCCATGTTTTGTATGGGGATTGACATTTTTCTATGATTAGTATGAATGTTGTTACAAGTACGTACGCCCCCCCCCCCAGGCTTTTGTGCTAGGGGTATATATTTTAAAGCGTTTTAGTGACTCCAGAGCTAGAGAGCTCCTCCCAAAATACTCCCAACAACAGCCTTAATTAATTATTCTTTCAGATTTTCTTTTTTTTTTTTTTGTTTGTTTTCCTGCTGTTTTTTTGGTTGAAAGGGTAAGGGGCCAGGGTTAGGGATTCGGTAAGATTTAGGGTTGAGGATAAGGACGGGGTTAGGGACAGGTACGTGTACGTACGCGCCCCTGAAGTAAAACGCTTGGGGACCGTACGTACAAGTAACAACAGCATTTTTCCATAGGTTGGCCATTCTGATGTCATTATCAAAGGGTGTTTGTTTCACAGGCGCATTAAAACCGCAGTTAGAAGTCACCCGTGCTTTCCGGTGCACTATTAAATTATCTCATTGTACATAACAAAGCCAATCAGGTTGCCGAGGAAGGCCCGAGCATAGAATGGACCATTCTGTTTGTATTGTATAATTTCTCCTGTCCCGTGACTAGAAAGCTTTGTCTGTCTGTGCGGAAAGGTCTCTATCAATCATCATCGCGTTGGTGGCGTCACTCCAATTGTCCCATGAATAATTCAAAGATGGGACTCGGAATTGACGATAATGAAGACTGTGGTGGAGCCAAACTGAAAGTAACAGGAAAGTCAAGTAGGCTTTTGTCACCGTGTTTTGCTGTCACAATCCGTAGGTATTTCAAGCTACGGTGTTAAGTCCTCCTCCAGCAATGGAGCGATGTTAGAGACAAGGCTTTTCCAATGAGTGCCTTAAAAATATTACGTGAAACAAGGTAAATTGGACTCCGCTTCGAGCCAGATGCGAATTGAGGTCTTTTTCCCACGCGAGGCAAGAGCTCTAACCACTGGGCCACCGCCATTCAACGCCCTTGTAGATTGACAGAATGTGAGAAATAAGAAAACACATTGGACGAGACGTCAATTTAATGATGGAAGACAAAAAAAAAAATTTGACGTCAGTCTCAGCAATTAACATTCAACCAACAATGTCTTACACAAACAAACCACCGTAGAATGTGTGCAATAAAAAAGAACAATTGAATCAATTTCTGGCGTACTCCCATTCATTCCCCGCGGGTGGAGCCCAAGAATGGGCATGGAGACTTCACACAAATCAATTCAAACCATAAAAATCGGCAATTTAAGTTTCTTGTACGTCCAGCCCTTTATTATTCTTCCTGACTGAGAGATTGATGATTGTTCTCAGGGCTGATTTAATGTACTTTTACAATTAAAAAAAATAAATCTTGGCTAAGACACGTATGTCGGTGAAATCAGGGTACAAAATATCAACAATGGAGTTACTTCTGCCTGAGTTGAACGTTACAAGACTATTTCATGTAGTACGGAAATCGTACGTCTGTCAGTTTCTGATCTTCATTTTAAAACGTGGACGGGAAGTATAGAAACCTGGCTAGTTACGTACTGATGTCATTATCGCAGGGTGTTTGTTTCACAGGCGCATTAAAACCACAGTTAGAAGTCACCCGTGCTCCCCATTTTAAAACTAAGGGACTGTATAGTTGCTTTCCTCAGCTTATTTGTTCATTTTTCCACTAAATGCAATAGTAACGTCAAGTCAATGATGTGGAAAATGATATTCCATTAACAATCTTCACTTTTATGGATCACATTTGACAACAAACAAACAATAGAAAAAAGAAACTGCGCCCGAGGCTTTAACTCAAATCGTAACATTTTTTTTGTTTTGGCTTTGTTTTCAGAATGCGGATGTAAATGTTACAGTATTGATCTTTAGACAAGTAGACTATATTTTCTTTAAGGGTGTGTAAACCGCCCGCACACGGGTACGCACCACATGACGTCACCATCATGGCGCTCTCCGCAGCGTATCTCCAACAGCGTGATGTATCCGCGGCACGATCCATCTACCTACTCGGGGATTCCCCGTAGTCCGATTTCCTGCCGGTGGCAATCCGTGCTTGAACATTAATTTGACACTTGCAACCCTGGGTGTCGATTGTCGTTTAGCTCTTTCCCGACATCCCGCGTCACAGCGGGAGTAATCATTGTTTGTCTAGGATGTTCACCACTCCTTAGGGAGACAGATTGCAATTTACCGCCAGTATCAATGGTGTCCCGCACAGCGAGAGATGCTGAGGGAATAATGTCAAGAATTAGTCCGACATTTCTGTCTGATAAAACAGCATACGCTTTAGAACAGTCGACAAAACGGCGACAAAAGTGTCAGAAATGTTATGTCGCGTCTTTAGTTCTTGTTTTGTTCTATCTCCATTTTCTGAAAAACTGGAGATCTTTCAGTATCAGATACATTACAAATGCGCGCTTTGACACTTGCTTAAAATGTGTTGTGGCACTTACCAAGCTGTTTCACAGTTCCGGTTTATTTTAACTCCGTATCATAATGCTAAAGCCGCACACATGTAACTTCGAATTTTCCCAGTTGTGCGAAAAGTGGAGTTGGGACTTAAAAGAACCAAAGTTGCGATATTCAAACGCTTAACAGATTTTGAAGCGCAACAGTATCATTATTTTCAGAATTCTACCGTCTATAGTATTTTTCAAAGCTCTCACGAAAAAACAAAAAAGGGGATGGGGGGGGGTGAGGAAGTGGAGGCGGGAGTTACAATGGAAGATCAAAGATGTTTTTTTTTGTGTACGGAATTGGCGTTGTCAACACGTTTCTCTCTCCCCTGAACCTGGCGTAATTAACGTCCCTTGATCTTGTACGGCAATAATTATACCGTACAGTTCATCGAATCGGGCGACTTGAGCCTCTAACGGACATTTCTCTCACTAGACCCCACACACCTCTCTTTAGCTGTAAAGAACTGCGTCGCCTTGTTAATTGGCGTTCCTAACTGCGCCTCTAACTTACTCTGAAATTAAAATGGACAGGAGTGGTGTCTTCTTTACAAGTAAAAAACTGCATTAAGCGTACAAACAAATCTTTGAGCAATAACTTGGTGCAGAATATCTACAAATAGGATGAAAATGCGGTGATTGGGTGCACTGGGGCATCGTAAATACTATCATTTCTCTCTGTAAGGTCTTCGACCTGCGCTGCCGGACGAATATTCAAAGTGATCGCCTTCAGGAGCGAGAATTATGGACCCATTTTGACACATCGGTGAAAAAACTTATGACGCTTTGCTGAGCACCAGGAATTTTAGTGCGCACTAAATGCCGCAGTTCCACATCTTCTGGCCCTTTGATTTCTCAGTAAAAGTGCGCAGTCTTGCTGTGACAATTTTGTTATGGCAGATAAAATGCTGTCTTTCAAAACTCTAGCCACACGTAACAGAGACGAGTAAAACGCCTTTTTTTCGCTACAGTTAGTAAAGGCGGAAAGAAAAAAAAAATAAGCAGAGATTTTGAGGATTTACGGATGATTTATCCAGGATTTGTCTTTTATATCTCTGTGCTTTTGATAACTGTGATTATTTTCACGCTTGGTTGTGATAGAGAGATAGATAGATAGATAGATAGATAGATAGATAGATAGATAGATAGATAGATAGATAGATAGATAGACGGACAGACAGACATACAGACAAACAGAGAGACAGATAAATAAATTTTCGGATGGGCTGGCGGATGAACAAACAGATAGACAAACAGACAGAAAGAAGAACAGACAGACAGACGGGCGGACAAACAGACAGACAGATAGATAGATGGGATCAAGCAAAAGACTCAGACAAGTTCAAAAAGAGAGAAACAGGAACCTGACAGTGCACAGTTCAGGTTTGTCAACACTGGCCGACATAAATAGCACATCAAAGCGCTGACACCGCACAGATATGACAGATTTATACCCAAACAGATAATGAAAATAACGCAAACAGAAAACGACAAAAAGGCAGGGACTTGACACAAACAGTAACGGAAGAAAACAGTATCATGGTGGTAAATCTGCACGCTCAACAAAACACCCAAGTCGACAGTGTGAAGATTAAACGGTTGAAAACTTTCATGCACAGTTAGTTGTCGTCAGTTATTTGCCATATTGTTGTGTGTGTATTTTTGCATTTCCGAGAAAATGAGAATTGAAATTTGGTCGGCACAAGAGGGCTAAAACGTAGAAGTCATTGCGTCACAGACATATATCTCAAAAAGTTATTAACCGACTGGAATGACACCTATACATGATGAAATTAGGAGTGAGAGAACAACTTTCATGACGAAACCTCATAATCGGCAAACTGTCGCATAATATAACAGTACGACAAATACCCCTCGATTTTATCCAAGAGGTTTTCTTCTGAAACAGCCAACCCCCTTTTTCTGTTTAAATTTTGATCGTTTTATTTCAGATGTCAAAGAAAAAACAATACCGGAACTCACCTGTGTTGATATGCACAAGACATCGTCGATGTTCCGTGTAATTAATATCCAGAATGAAAAATATCTTACATTATCTATAAGCAATGATTACTCAAACACAAAGAACTGCGTGGAATTTGATGACAATGCAAAACAGCTGTAGTTCAAAGGCCCCAAGAACTTAGCATTCCAGTATCAAAGTAGCACTTTCTCCATGACGAAAACTTCAGTTGCACATTTCATTTTTCACTTTTTACCGATTTCCTAAAAAAGAAAGAAAAGCTACAAAATACTTTTCCAGGTGACACAAATATCCAAGAATTAGTGCTCAAAAGCTGAAATAATTGTGGGAATCCGTAGTCAAAGCCACACGTACGTATTTCCTAAACAGAATTCGACCACGATTAATATTTTGCTACGTGTATCACTTTTATGTTGCTGTTGGTTAGATAGAACCACAAGGGTCAGTAGGTCCATAAAACATTAACTGGGCAGTTAAATGGAGTACATTATGTCCAGCCTCTTCAAAGAGACTTCCCACTTCAGTGTCAGAATTCTGAAAAGGGAACGTGGCCACACCCTGAAAGACGTAGACCTACACAATACAGAACACTAAGCTTAAGATACGGACTGGCTCATAATCGGGATAATTCGCTCGCGATTCTCAAAACAATGAATTAGCCGAAGGCAAACACAGCTGTTGACGAATACAAAGGTAACGCCGTGGTGCCCTGTGAAACAATAAGGCAGGGTCGCTTAATCCTAATCCTCATTAACGAAAGTTGAGAGAGTCTAAATCTGACAGTCTGAAGGAAATTAGGTATTAAAGTGGTGGTAAGCCGTATGTGTATGTCAAACTGAGAGTTGCCGGCCCTTTCTTTCATCCAAGCATGGAGTCAGAGAGTCTCCTTGTGGTTTGTGAACCTGCCCGTGAGCAGAATTTGAACGACTTAGAGGTTTTCATGGCTTGAGTCACCAACTTACGTTACAGTTGACAGTAGCAAGGTATCTAGTAGAAGCAAATGTGCCATACTTTCCACAACTGCATTAAATATAGTTACATTTCATATACTCATATGACAATAAAATTCGTGATCAAAACATTAATTGTTCACCCATGTTAAGCCTAGGCACACACGAGCCAAGTTTGATCGGCCAGTTAGTAATTAATGGTGTCGTCATCAAACGGAGGTTCATTGAGATCCAGCTAGTGCACGAGGTCTAAAGCAAGGCTGGATTTCGTTATTACGAAGCGAGATTAATTTATTTACAGGATGACGGCCCACAGCAATTCATGACGCCGGCATTCACTACTCAGTAGTGACGTTAAATATGGTAGTAATTTCATGACCTGAGAGAGAGAGAGAGAGAGAGAGAGAGAGAGAGAGAGAGAGAGAGAGAGAGAGAGAGAGAGAGAGACAGACAGAAAGAGAGAGACAGAGAGAGAGAGAGAGAGAGAGAGAGAGGGGGGGGGGGGGAGAGACAGAGAAGGCAGACTCGCACACACTCGAATAAGAAACAACGGCGATTCTAAATGTTGCACGTCCACACACTCTCCACAACTTCAAGTTTCCTACAGCTGCTTGACCACAGTTTTCTTTGTCTACAGTTCAACTGGAATGGCTAAACTGACTGATGACACAAGCTGGTAACGCCAGTTAAATGTACCAGCTTGCTGCTCTCTACACTTGTCATTCTAGGCACGTCTCAGTGTAACATTAAATCTGGACCTTTTGTCATACTGAACTCTTGGGTGTGCAAACTTACACCGTGGATCTCCATCAGTTTCACGGACTTGGCAAGCTTGTGTCAAAAGCTAGATCGTATGGACGCGTTACTTCATCTCTTGCAAAATGCACCCAGCGTTTATTTGAAATTGATGTTTAATATGCGGTTAACTAACATTTTTAACCAATTATTTAGGACATATTGGAGTATCGAGATTCCTAGTTTTATTTGCAAGTATTCTTTGGATTTATGTGAAATGGCAGTTCAAGTTCCAATATGAAAGTCTCCCCTCCCCAAACCATTGAACTAATACACGTGTTTCGCAGATCTAATTCTTGTCCATCATTTTATAAACATCTTAGAGGCAATGAAGAGCCAATAAAGCCTCTCTGTAAGATGATAGTCATGTACTCCCATTGCCAAGACCGTTACTGCCCTCCGGATTTGTAAATTAGGTCAAGGTGTGCAGTACGGCGTGTCTAATGGTTCATTACGGGTCACGTTAAAACTGGCTATGCAAGAGAAGGCTCTGTCAAATTACAAAGCGAAACTTTTGGACCGTATGACAATAATTATTACCAAACAGAAATTTCTCCACACATCCACATGTGTACAATACTTTGTTAAACACGTCTTGTCATTGCTGTCATGGAATAAAATACATAACGTGTTGAGCTTTGCAGACTTTCCTTTTGCCTTAATAAGAAACATTACTATTATTGTTATCATTATTATTACTGCAATGAAAGAAATCTGAGTGGTGCACAGAACAACATGTTTTGGAACACAAATGTGAACGATTTGGAGCTTTTCAGCATCTGAAACGCGAAGGTTTTCACCTAACAAGAGCCAACGACCAACTTTTTCGCATGTCAGGGCGCCCTCACTTCTCGAAGAGGTTTAAAAAAACAAAACATAACAAACAAATAAAAACTTTTTCAGTTTCATTTCAGCTCTGTTATTTGTTCAAGAGGCATCAATCACTCCTTGTATAATAGAGTTCCTTTAATCGCGTCAGTTACGTATTGTCCAAAGAGCCCAATAAAGCAACGCACCAGCAATGTCGCATTACACCTCCACACGTTCTTGAACGGGATCGATTCCATCTAATGATTTCTTGCTTTAAGTGCTGAGCTTCTCATGATGGACGAGAGATTTGTTGGAGTTTCTGATTTTCCCAATTGATATTTATTTTCTACCTGGCAAAATGAGTCTTTGTTGATGAAAAGAGATGACGCATGAAAGGTTGAAAGATTCGACAACTTACCGAAGAGCGTTCAGAACTTCTTGCAGACGTAACCCTGTGGAACAAAGAGAAAAATAAGAGGTTAAAAAGTAATCTAGGTTTATTGTACTTGTCAATATTTATGCAAAGAAAAGCAGCATGTCCAAAACTTGCGGGTGTTAATGTCGATGTTAATTTGAACTGATGACAAATCTGACAATAAAGAAAAATTAATTCATTTTTTTTTTAGTACGACCAACAACTGCAATTATTACATCTATGGGATACTCACGACACAATTAATATAAATGTATAGATTCGCTCTCTCTCTCTCTCTCTTTCTTTCGCCCTCTCTCTCTCCCTCTCTGCTCTTTCTCGCTCTCTCTCCTCTCCCCCTCTCTCCTCTCTCTCACTTTCCTCTCTCTCTCTCTCTCTCTCGCTCTCTCTTACACACTCAGTTCACAAACCCGCAGACACTCACCCAAACACATCAAATTTCCAACTCTCACAAAATGCACTGTTTACAACTGTGTACAAAAATATACTAGTAGCACATGTCACCACACACTGACTTTATATTTCATTTCCCCCTAAAAAATATATACATCCACACAAACACACACTGCTACTGAATCTTTATTGTCATCAAATACCATGTTTACATCGCTAAGCTATCCTAAACCAAACTCACAAAATATTAACCACTATACTATACAATAATCCCACACTATCATAAGAAAAACTACACAGTGGCTGACAAATATAACCTTATTAAACACAAACACAAAACCACAGAAATATACAAAACTAGCACAGAAGACGGATCAGGACAGACACATAGACAGACAAAATCCAGACAATCCCCATAGAGTCTCAAGATCCACTCAAAAAAGTTCAAGGCCTATGGGCGTTCAGCAAATATCGCTACTGACAGCTCTTCAAAGATAACTCGTGTCAAAGCGTTTTGTAACAATAAAGCAACGGGCGACTACATCATCACAACTGTCGTCATATATAACTGACATGAAAAAGTTACGGACAAAGCGAAGAGATCGTTGCTTTTTGTTCGGCTTAAGAGTCAGTCATTCTTTCTTACACAAATCAAAGTATAAATCAAATGTTCTCAACGGATGAGACAGCAGACCCTGGAAAGTTGCATGCACACGGGGATCTTATAAAAAACCACAGAAAATCAAGGCTGGTGATGCAAAGAGAGGATATGACAGAAAGAAAAAGTTGTCTGTAGAAAAAGCCTCCATACAATAAAACGCAACGAAAAGGAAGATAATATAACGTAAAGGAAAAGGGAAGATAAAATATACTGAAAGCTGGACTTGTCTCGCCTTTTTCTTGCGTTTTATGGTTTGTTTCTGTATTGTTTCTTACGCAAGGCTTTGCTACATACAATTTTTGTTCTTTTTGCCACTTTTGTCTGTGGAGCCAGAGAGACAGTTTTGTGTGGGAATGTGATGTCTTTTTTCCACTTGTTCTGGCAAAATGTTCACAGGTGTCATGAACTTCTCACAAAATGTCATCGTTCAGAAAAGGTTGAGAACCACCTGCCGGAACTGACACAGAAAGGCGAAATGATGTGGTAAATGGACAAGAACTGCAAAACCACGCAGTGCTAGGATCAGAGTACTTGAAATATAAATGGTCATTGATTCTAAAATGGTTTACAACCACTGCCGGAACTGAGATAGAAGGAAATACTTCTTTGTTTGATGGAAAATCTGTAAAACCACTCAAGGTTAAGATCTGAGTCTGTGAAATATAAAATAATGGTACATGATTTCAAAAAGGTTTAAAACCACTGCCAGAGCTCAGATAGAAGGAAGTAGTGCTTTGCTTAATGGAAAGGATCTGTAAAACCACTCAGGGTTCAGATTTCAGTCTATGAAATATAGGTGGTGGTCTAGTCACAAGAGCTAGCGCCATCGGCACCAAGGGATGACAATAAAAACGTCCGGAGATTTACGGTTTCATTGAGTGTTGGAGAGAGAAAATTGGGGCAAGGGGGGATAGAAAAGGCAGTAAAAGATAATTTGAGAAAGAGAGAGAGAGAAAGAAAGAGAGAGCGAGAGACAGAGCGAAAGAGAGAGAGAGACAGACAGACAGACAGGGACAGAGAGAGACACAGAGAGAGACACAGAGAGAGAGAGAGAGAGAGAGAGAGGGAGAGAGAGAGAGAGAGGGGGGGGGGAGAGAGGGAGAGAGAACTGTAACAAGAATTAAGAACAAACGTGCGGTTTTCATATTGTCAGCTTTCTTTTTTTCACTCCTATTCTGAAAGTTGCACAAACGTCAAGGTCAACACTACACACGCAGATATGCGAATCTACTGAACAAAAATGCTCGGCCTTAACCCCCACAGGCTGACAGTGGCGTCAAAGTTTCAGTGACAGGCAATAATTTCCAGCCCACTAATGAATGACTATTTGACATGCGTCAGGCTGCAAAATGGCACGGTTTGGCATGGTTTGTTGGCGCCAGATGGACGCTGAAGGAAGGGGTGGAGGGAGGGGGGTGACCTGGTGGCTTTTGACCCCTTTGGGCGAATGATTTTTGGGGGGGGGGGGGGTATAGAAAAGCACAAAACAGATACCTAGCCATGCTATAACAAAGACGTCGAATGTTTGGTTCAGTTTTATTTCTTTTTGTCGTTTTGTGTTATTTTATTTCATTTCCTTTTACTTTATTCTATTTTTATCCATATTATTCATTTATTTATCTATCTATGTATTTATTTGATATTTATCTATTTACTTTTGACTTAGCCACATCTACCAGTTTTTGACCATATGTCGTAAATTACTGTTTTCATTTCATTTCCTTCTTTTAATAGCAGTAGTTACCCAAACACTATCTCATCACCTGTCCTTTTCTCCAGTTTTTAGAATGTACCGGTATTTACTGACATTAACTTTGGAATTCATTTTGCTCTGATCGGCCTGTCATTATGACCAAAGTGTAAATAATCTTAATATTTCAGACATGACAAACGCTGGCTGTGCGGCAAGGGATGTTGTTACGGGTCCATACTATTTTACTTTATAAACCATTGCTAAACTATGAACACAAGCCAGTATTTCTCTACTTGGCTTTGTGATTAGACTACGCCGGCCTACCAACACTCCTGCGGAAATAACTTACATAATAGAAAATTTCTAAATAGGAAGCGCATATCCGTACAAAGCACACAATTCGATGACGTAGAACACACACCGGAATACTATATTACTGACCTTGTTAATTTGCAGAGTTTTTAAAAATATGAATCGGCTTAGCAGCAAAACAATGCGACTTCTGCTCGGAGATTGCGTGATCTGCGCTAATAATATACTTGAGTGTACCTCGATCACCAATGGCTACCCCAACCCCTTTTCGCCTGATTAGTCAATCTGACTACCGCCCATTGATACAAACTGACTAAACCCTCACGCCCCCAGGTCCATCTGACTATTCCATGTGTAGTCACTTTAAATTCGTGAACACCACACCAAGTTTAAGTTTCAGCAAACCTTCACCAGTCGCTCTTTTTGGTAAACATGTTGTACGGATATGCACTGTCCATATCCATACAACATGTTGTAAGGATATACACTTCCTTCTAGGTAATGTAGATACAACGCCAGACTGTACTCATCGAGACAAGTCCGGGATAAAGGGCAGGCCTGTTTGGACAGGTGTGGGTATTACACATTCAAGCATGAAACTGGAGATGCCCCAGGAATTTATTTCTGTATCTGATATGTGAAACTGCATATTGACACAATCTATGGAAAATGTATAAATAGCGGGAACAGAAAGGTGTCTAACTGGGCTATTATATGGAGAAAGGAGAGAAATACCTAAGAATGTATGGAAGCACAAAGATCTAAGTAATTTGGAATCTGTAATTTTAATAATGTATTCATTTTTGCTTTAACTGTACTGTTCATGGCGCCTTTCTTGGCAGAGAAAGACAAAGTTGATGGCAATCAGCGAAGACTCAAAGCTTCGTAGGGACAGAGGAAGGGGGTGTGAGGGAATGGTCACACAAAATACAAAAACGCGAATAAGTCAGACAGATAGAAGAATAAAAATGAGGAGAAGAAGAAGGAGACGAAGAAGAAATAGAAGAAGAAAGAAACCAACCGTTTGGACAGTGAGACTCTAGGATATTTTGAGAAGAAGAGAACTCCCGTCAAACAATCGTTTCACCCCTTGGCTTCCTTACACTTTTTACGCGCCCCTGCCAAGCCCTGCGGCCCTTTGAAAAGTGACCTCCACCCCAGGGGTGTTCTAAAACCACTAAGGAACATATTCCACATGATGGTTGCTTTTAGATTTGAGATGACCACGAAGACATAAAGAAAAATAACAGAACATCCGGACTAATGCGGCTATGCAAATAAACCATTTAGATAATAGGGAAAACCATTTATGATTTTCCAAGATACGCTGAGCTTTCCAAAACAAAAAAACAAAAAAAATGTTTACGATGTTTCAATTCCACGAACTGCTGGAAAAAAAAAAAAGGTGTCAAAAATGTAGGCCATGTAAGCCCAGGCCTGGTGACCACTTGAACCAAATGAACTTAAGACTCATGCACAATTAGAAGGATATTGCGTGAAAGCAGCTAGCTTCTACTGTACAACGGGCTCTCAGGTCTCAGAGCAGCGAGATCAGGTCCGGACACAACGGAGAAAAACTTAACACTCTCACAGCCCCCCCCCCCACCCGACGTCTTTCCACCAAAAGAAACAAATTTTAAGCAAATTATGGTAGGTATTGGAAAGTTTTCATCGGGCTGAAAATGGACGGAAATTACTTGCAGTGGCGGATCTACCATGAACCTAATGAAGCCTCAATCTTCAGGGCCCCTAATCCGGGAGACGCCTTGAAGAAACTCTCTTTAATGAGTGAACTGTGGATATTGCCTCATTGTTGCTGGTCACCAGGTGGCACCATGCCAGTTCAATCTTCAGGGCCCCTAACCCGGGAGACGCCTTGAAGAAACTCTCTTTAATGAGTGAACTGTGGATGTTGCCTCATTGTTCCTGGTCACCAGGTGGCTACATGCCAGTTCAAGCTTCAGGGCCCCTAAAAATGTAGGTCTGCCACTGCGGCCTCACTTGACAGACTTGAACTTGGCTGTAAACTTGTATATTTCGTACTTTAATAAGTACATGCTCATACATGAACATACGTAGGCTGGGGACAGATGAAAATGTCCATACGGCTGAGGGCCGCCCAAAAAGGAGGTACATGTATCTACTAAGCTTGCTCAGACACAGTCAGTTACTGCCAGCAAAATGTGTACCAAAGAAATAATGGAAGAAAAGACCGTGTCTGAACGGGCTTAGTATGAGAGGGTTTTCATGGATTTGGTAAGAAAATAATAGGAAATTATGGTGTGAACTAACTTGTCTGCCAGCATCTGGCTGTCTCTGACCGGGCTCAATGTGATACCACCCTACGGTAAGCAATTCCCACACGATGAGCAAAACATATTGTATCGATCTACTGCCAGAGATTTACGCTCTGCAAATTTACTATGGGCGAATCCCATTTCAGTTAAAACATCGCCATACAAACCAAATTCCTAGAATATCAAACATGGATGTTCATACGCATAAAATAAGCAAATGAATGAATGCAAATGGAATAGTCACAGAGACTATGGACCGCCGTTATCCCCATTATGTACAAGTTTGCTTCATCAAATTCGTCTCTACTAAACCAAAGTTTGAAAAAAAGAGCTGCAACAACAAATAAATCTTAGGATATTTCCCATATTTTTGTATCTGTATTTTAGCCTCACAGAAAATGAGGATCGAAATTTTTAAGAGTTGTGTAAAATCAGAGGACAAAATTACGTCAAAAAGACATACCTCCAAAAGCTGTCAACCGATTAGAATGACACTTATACCTAGTGAAATTAGGAGTGAGAAAACCATTTTCATGACAAAAAAACCCCTCAAAATCCGCAAAAATGTCGCATACAAGAACATGGCCAAATACCCCAAGAAATAAAATTTGCAAATCACTTATTCGCTTGCAAGAGGGAATTTGTGGACGTTCAAACTTTAAACATCGATTTCTTCACTTTCATATTTTTTGGTCACTCAGGTTTCTTATTCCCCCCCCCTCCCCCCCCCCCCCCCCCCACACCCGATGTTAAACTATTAGGACAACTAAATCCCTGCATTGCATTGTCATGATCATGCATGCCACGTAAGAACGATTCAAAATTATGCTGAGATCTCAATTTTGTTGTTAAGTTGAATGAATGGAACAGGTGACGCAGACAATCTTCAGATTAACTTTCATACTGTACAAACATTATGATAATGTACATTTTGGCGTTTTTCACAACCATCCCACCGCTCCAAATATCTCCTTAACCGCAAAAAGGCAATCCTGTAAGTGCTGCAAACAAAAGAAACCTTGAAAAGAAATCTCGTGAAGGAGTGTTAAGTGTTTTTCATGATAATGAACGGTTACAGTAGATAAAGATAACATTTGTTGACCCTACCGTGCACTAATGCCAATGCTAAACACATCGACTCAGGAATTTTGTCTGCTATTTTTACTGAGAGACGGAAGAAACGTTCGATAAAATAAAAAAACAAACAGCTATAAGGTGTGCCACTCAAAATTGAGACGTGCGGTTTGATACTTCATTTACAGCACTTCCGTTTCTTATAAGGGTAAACCAAAGGTGTAGGCCTACCAATTTGCTTCCTCCAATCCCTTCTGCCAACCCACTCATTTTTGTTTCCTTCCTCCAAAATTCATGGAGGGTTTTCGAGTGCTCATCAAGATCCCCCAGCACTCCTGTCCCTACCCTAGCTCATCATCCAACCTATCTCCACAGTGCAGCGTCAATGCTACAAAGTATAAAGCTTGCAGCATCTGACAATACCTCCTCAAAAGACGCAGATCGCTAACACACGTACAAAAGCCTAGAAAAAATCCATTTTTCAACAGTCTAAGATATCTATCTAAACGCAATGCACCCACGATGTGCGCGCGTCCAGATTTGTGCTGGATCACCTGGAAACTTGAGCCGGTTAGAGAATGCAAGAACAGTAAGCTGTTGACAAAGGCGTCCAAGTAAGAATAGATGAGAGATAAATCTGTAGGCTGAACGCGGGGAAAAAAGTGTCAAACTGTCTGTCAGGATTGATGCAAGACCTAACATGGGAGTAGCAAGAAGTCGGTGATGACGTTTTTCAAATATTATTATTTCAAGACACGGTCTGTCGTAATTAGCCCACATTTTCAAGTACAGAAAAGGATAAAAGGTTTTGTATTATGTGCTGAAAACATGCTGAGTGAGCTTAAAGTTTTGAGGAAATAACTACCTTTCTAGTGTTAACTAACACTGCCACACACAAAATTAGGCTACGCCCAGAACATGAAAAAAAACCCACCAAAAACGTCCCCTATAGAAAGTCATTGTGTAGGTAATAAATTCTTAATTATTAAACCTCATAAATTTAATGCTGTGCCAAAACATACATTCATTTTGACACGACATGATGGTAGTTAACATTCGCTAGATTTCCTAACGAAACTGAAAGTACAGGCCATAATTATGTACGCTCTCACACCACTGTATGGTGTTTTCTTTATATTATTGTTATATCTCGAAAACCGCTTCTTTGCAATTGTAACAAAACATTTAAAAAAAATTAATGCAGCTGCACCAACCAAAGAGCACCAGGGATCCATTCATCATTTTATTGCAATCACGTTTAAGGAAAACGCCAGCTAAAAGACCGTGTAAAAAGGTATCATTGCATAAGCTGTACATACGCCAAAGTAAAGGCTACGGAAATGGCAGCCCTTTCACTGCAGGGTTAAAAAAAGACCTATGACCAAGGAGCGCTAAAAACCTTTTCATGATCGACCCGTTTGCGGTTTTCGAAACCATTGGCGGCTTTCTAAAAATGATCTTTGACTTCTCATGAATATTAATATATAGTTTTTGGTTCTGTTTTTTGTCTCTCTGCGGTTAGCAACGGTCTCCTCCCCATTTTTTGCACTGTCATTATTTTTTTTTCAACACCTATCCTATCCTGATAAAAGGTGGGCCGCAGAAACGTGTTTTATTCTATCTGTTTCTGAAAGGCACAGGTGTTCAGCTAAACTATCAATGGTTATTCAATCGAGCTCGTTCCCAAACAGCTGATCTGTTTTGGTTACATGACAGAATTCGGTCATTCTTTAGAACACTCTGAATAGTGAAAACAGCGCGCCTTGCATAAACTAGTTTGTACACATTATGGGGCATTCACAGAAAAGTATAGTCCAGTCATGTCAATACAGGCTGAGCTTTCAACCATTAAAGCAAGCTCGTCATAGGTAGCATTGGTGCGAAAGGAGTTTATTCCTTATTCCCGCTATCTGAATTAAACCAACATTACTAGATTGTGTAACACACAGCGCACGATAATATATTGAACTGTTGGGTCGTGTTCAATGTAGTTTGCGTGACAAACTTACCCTATTTTATCATTACAAACTTTAAGAAGCTACTGCAGGCGGACTAAGAGGGGATAGAGACCAGACAGAAACAAGAAAATTGCTTCCAGATATTTTTTGAGGCTTTGAGTCAAATTCCTGATAAGATAGAGCTTCGTGGTGGTCATTATTTTGTTTTACACATTATTATTATTCTTCCAGTCTCTAACTGGTCTATTTCGCCACTATAACTGTTTGAGATTTAGACTGGCCACTAGGTCAGAATCCAGAATAATCTTTTCAAGAAAAAAAAAATCCATTTTCCTGAGATCCTGCAGTCGGGGTGAGGGTGAGGGGAGAAAAAGGGGGGGGGGGGAGAAAAGGGGGGAGGGAGAAAAAAAAGGAGGGGGTGCGGCAAAATATTCTTGATTTTGCTATGAATGTTAGGAGTGCCACCTTGGGCTACTGAAAATGCTGGATATAATAATGTAATTACTAGGGTGACAAGTTTCTTAGGCCCAGGGGATTCCTTTAAATGGAATACAAGAAACGAAAGTGTATATTTTTCAGTGCGAGGTTCAATGTTTATTTTAAGAGTTACAGCAAGTTACCCCCCCCCCCCCACACCTCCATTCCCCTATGACTGCACACCCCAAGGCCACACTGTATTCCCTTTCCCCCTACAAACAATCTGCGTGCACCATCCTGCACTTTTTTCGGCGCGCAATGGCCGCTTCAGAAGTCGGTCAGTATTTACATACAAGTACATGCCCTGACAACTGTCGTCGTTGGACGTGCACGATGGTTTCTGTACAACAAACTCATTAATTTTATGAGCCAAACGAGCAATAGCAAAGTTGGTGATAACTTGCCTAACTTCTTAAGATTAAGTACTTTGTTTGGCTGCCCTGGAATGCAGATCTGACATAGCTAGTCAATGACTAGATTTATACTGCACCTGTGGGTTGTCTCCTACTCTTCTGTATTGTATTCTCTCTCTCTCTCATTATGTCTCTCTGTGTCTCTCTCTTTCTCTCTCTCTCTCTCTCTCATATACACACAAATTCTCTCTCTCACTCTGTGTGTGTGTGTGTCTCTCTCTATCTCTCTCTCTTTCCCTCTCTGACTCTCTTTCTCTCTCTCACTGTCTCTCTGTGTGTGTCTCTCTCTCTTTCCCTCTATGTCTCTCCCTCTGTCTGCCTCTATCCCTTCGTCTTAAAACCCTTCCCGCTTTTTAATATTAATTAAATAAAAATGCAGTCCGAGTTTCACGATCTTTATTGGCCAGCGAGGCCCATTAAACGGACACCTGTTCCACACAAAACTACAGAATTCTCCGGCCTGTTTGCATTTATACGAGTTGCCCCGTGAGAGAGTTCAGCGAGTGGTCCTCATAGGCAGACTTTATGATTAGAATATTATAGTCATCATAATATTAATGACTTTTTCATTCCGAAAAAAGAAAGAAAAATGTTGAAAGGAAAGGTCAGAAGCGTACCACACCATCTTGTCTGATCCGGAGAATGAGGCAAATCTGTATTTTTCCAAAATTAACCATCACATGCCCAGACACAGATTACCCTTAACTTCTGAAACAGGCAAAGCTACTTTGAAGAAGTCAAGTAAGTGCAAAAATATCAATACTGATAAAGAAAATATGGTTTTACTGATAAATTAGATAATTCATCAAAACAAAAAGGGAGAAGAAAAAAAATGTTGGACACTAAATTATGTTATGTGTTGCAAGTATGGCACATACAGCGTTAGAGGGTTAACTGTGTTGGAAGAACAAGAATACGATCACCAGCAATAAGCAACTGAAGATCAAAATAACAACTGTCAAACAACCAACATTAAAAGTAAACTAGTAAGTCGGCAGCTTTCATACATTCGAAACTTTCACGTCGATTTACAAAATGCTTGAAAAGTTTCACCTTACACCACTGGACGAAGCAAACAGACTTCGGTTTTCTATAAAGCTTGCACTTTCAAGCCAGCACTCTGAAGTGGCAAGACTTTTCTTTAAACATATTTCCTCTACACGGTGATGGATCACGGGCTAAATCATTCTCAATCATTTTTATTTATCAAGTACTGTATGACGTCAGTGTGCCACTGTCAAGTTCCGTACATGTATTTTACGAGTGGAACCAGAGCCTAATGATTGCTTTGTGCTCTTACAGTCCGTGTCTTTAGGAACTTTTGTCTGGGGAATGTGGTCGGACTTTGTCAGCTCAGCCAGGTTAATTATAAAATGCAAATAGTTCGGCAGGGCGCTATTCCCAAGATCAAACAGAAACACAATGTAAGTTATTAACTGTTTTGTAACCCTCGGCTCTCTTTGCCGAGATCCCAATAAGGTTTTGGCTTCAAACGTTAAAGGTTACGATGAGAGTGCAAAGCGCGCTCGGTAAACATGTCCGACGCAGGTTCAACTAGTCGTGCCCCTAGAATGACAAGGCTCTATCTCCACTTTTTTGGGGCTGAACTGAGTTACACACTGCACACTACTTCTACGAGCCTTTTCCATTGTGTGTCAAAGTATCAAGCAGATTCAGTGTGTAATTTCTAAGCATTACTAAAAAAAAAAAAAAATGTGCTCTAAAAGTCTATGAGCACATAAAATTCAATCCTCGATTTTTCAAAAGTTGAAGGAAAGGAGTTACAGCCTTGTCATTCTAAGGGGAGGCATTGTGTTCTCCTTTGAAGGAATTCTTATTTTGACGCAAGCCCCGAGAGCTGTATAAGGCCTATTCTCCACCGGACCGAAAAACCGTTCACCAAGACACTATTAGAAGTTCGTAGACCCACATTTGACACAGAAAATCCTGAAAGTTCAATAAGACTTGGCGTCGAAATGCAAATCACCTACACGAATAGCGCTGTCAATGAACACCAAGAATAATACTCTCGTCAATTTCTGGCACTCTGTAGGAAAAGCTGCGGAACATCGAAAGAACAAGCCGCTATTCAGCTCGGAACTAGCTCTAGTAAATCACAAAGAGCTCCAGCAAAAGGCCCGGCGCACAATGGCCGATTTTGATCGACCAACTAGTTGGATGGTGACGGCAAAACAATGAGTTTTAATGGGATCCAACTAGTTGGCTTGTGGGCGAGAGGTCTCACTGTGGCGTCACCATCCAACCTGCACATCTGGCCTGACGCAGAATTACGAATACAAAAGTCGGCTGTGGTGAAAGAAACGTGCAGATTGGAAAATAATATTATGTCCTGTATGTAATTCAAGTTGGCATAAATTGGTGACTTTCAGTATTTCGAATTTTGGATATAGGATTGATTTGGGCGCATATTCCTGGCAAGTTGACAACTGTAAATAAAAAATATAATGAACAGTTTCATTAATTTTTTTGTTTACCCTTTAACCAGTGACGGCCTGGAAAAGAAAGATGGCCAAATGCGGGCCAGCGAGAGCGAGAAGCTGGGTCTACGGGGTTCACTGGTTGAGTTCACTCCTGCGTCAATAATTCGCGCATTTGTACCACCCGTGTGCCATAGCTCTTGCGTAAATACACGTATTATTCGGTAAGTATGACAGACAGTACTCATAAGACTTATAAAGCTGCAGCCACAGCAGTATGGCACTCAACTCCATCATCTCTTCACTATAGACCGACTCAGTTTTAACATTTCCAGTGCCTCTGATTAAATTTCCTCAAATTGATGAAAATTTGCTAATTTTTAGGGTTTCAACGTTTTGCATGAAAGCTGAAAACGCTGGCTTCCACCCCGCCTCAAACAGGATACAGATAATCGGCGCAGCGACGTCAATGCATTAAATTCAAATTTCTTTTCATTTTCTAATGCAGAAAATATTTAAAACAGACAGTGTCAAGATATTTACGACTGAAGGGATTAGGAAACGGCTTGGAATTCTTTACCCATGACAAGTTTGAAGAAAATGAACAATTGTTTTAAATGTAGTACCCAAAGGTCTCTTTACATCAAACAGCAAACAAGAACATTCCTCCGGCAAGCACGAACGTCATTCATTTTTTGAATTAATTGGACAATTTTACTGATTCGCTTTCAAGGTTCGTGTTCCACGTAATACCAAGATTATGCGTTTTCCTTATCTCTGAAACTTTCAAATCTCTCGCCTCTCTTGTACACCATTATCTCGTTCACCTGTACCCCCTTTTCGTTACAGCTGTAGGACTAAGATCTTAGAAAAATAGTGGTGGAGTTTATTTATTTATTTATATTTATTTACTTTCGTTTCTTTTAATGTATATTAAAAGGAGCGCGGGGATAGAATTAGAAGGAAAAGATGAAAAAAAAAAAAAAAAGGAAGAGAGGAAGAAGCAGATGAAAATTGGAGAGGAAACGCAGGGGCGGAGAAGAGAATGAAAGAGAGGAAACGCAGGGGCGGAGAAGAGAATGAAAGAGAGGAAACGCAGGGGCGGAGAAGAGAATGAAAGAGAGGAAACGCAGGGCGGAGAAGAGAATGAAAGAGAGGAAACGCAGGGGCGGAGAAGAGAATGAAAGAGAGGAAAGAAGGAAGAATTAAACATGAACATACATACTCATACAGGAAGAGACAGCCGAAGAATACAAGAAACAAGGGGAAAAACCAACAAAGAAGGGTCGGCCTTCTTATGGAAGTTGAACATTAAATAACAACTGTAACCTAGATCTTGCCCACTAATATAAGTGCACAGACGTTACTCGATACATTGAGATCCTATGGAGGATTTACATACAAATTGTTTCGTGACGCAAGATGTCGCTTGGGTCCTTTATCAGATTAAATCTCATTGAACTGAAACAGTGACATTCACACAAGGAACAAGTCCCGATCAGGAAGCGAAACAACGGCTGGCATTGTCATTTTTCTTACGCCATAGGTCATGCACCTTCATGGAGACATGTATTAACCCTATGCCACCTTTTTAAACTTGCAGGTATTACAATGCAAAACAAGGGGTTCGGAAAGTCAGTCACCGGAGAGTAGTTCGGCGTATTCTGTACCGTTAGGGTAGACCCACACCGACATCAGACCCGACGGTCAGACCAGACCGTCTTCCGGTGAAAAAGAATGTGCACCAGTTGAATAGTAATCACAGGTAATAAAAATCGGCGATCGTCCCACACCAAGAGCCGACGTCTCGGATCAGACCGTTTAGGAATGAACGTGTTCATTCGACACCGACCGTCGGGCGAAAGGGGAAATAATTATAGGGGCCTTTTCCTCTCTAAATAATCTCCCTTTTCCCGCGGCTTGTAGCGTTTCGCACTCAATTCAAGTGGTGGCGAAGTGAACACATACTATCAACTATGGATGATGAAAGCCTCATTCTATGCGTCCAACATAGGCCAGCAATTTACGATAAGAAAGATAAATTGCATCACAACAGAGACTACATACAAAAGCAATGGGAATCTATTGCCAAGGAGATGAAATCTGAAGGTAAGTAATATCATTTTTGCCATTTTTATTATTGTCGTCGTCATAGTTGTTGCTGTTGTTGTTGTTGGTGGTGGTGGTGATGGTGGTGATGATGATGATGATGATGATTAATTTTGTTGGTTGTATGGAGATATGATATAAACATGAGACATACAGTGTACTTAAAAGCATTTCAATGTCACATCTTTTATTTTATTCAAGTACATGTACATGAAGAGGTTAGAACTAACTAGAACCAGATTTATTCATTCTAGTTGATTTCACTGTACCCTCTGCTTGCATACCAATGCCACACCCCCTCTTCCCATCCCTTTTCCCAGCCCCCTTCCCATAACAACTTGTGTGTATTTTATTCCATGGCCCACCTCAACAGAGAACACTCCAAACAATGAATGTACTGTAAATGATCTCTCTCTCTGTCTCGCTCTGTCTGCCTGTCTTTCTCTTTGTCTCTCTCTCTCTCTCTCTCTCTCTGTCCCTCCCTCCATCTCTCTCCCCTCCCCCTTCCACCCTCCTCTCTCTCTTTCCCTCTTGTCTCTCTCTTTCACTCTCTCTCTCTGACTTTCTGTCCCTCCCCCCCTCCTTCCCTCCCTCTCTCCCTCCCTCCTTCCCTCCCTCTCTCCCTCCCTCCTTCCCTCCCTCTCTCTCTCTCTCTCTCTCCAACTTGGAACATATTTTTAAGCACAGCCTAGGAAGTAGCAGACAAATTACGTTCAATTGTAACTTCCTCCATTCGATTTTGATCAACTTGGTAAAACTGTTATTGTCACTTACTCCAGAATGGGCAAAATTTAAGTCAAGATATTATTTTGCCAAGGCAAGCTTCCTGTTGGTGATGTGAAATAGTTCATTAATGAATTTCTGACTGCTTTTCCATCTCCAGTTTGTCTCCCGGCAGATCTTGCTGTGGTGGCCATAAGGGGTGAATCGGTATCAGCACCGATTGTGTCCATTTCATTTGTTCTTTCAGGTTCCCTGTTCTGAATATAGTTGTGCAAGATGCATGTTGCTTTCACAATGTCAGTAGCAAAATCCACTTGGACTTCGATTGGTTTTCTTAAAATTCTCCACATGCTGGACAATATCCCAAACGCACACTCGATCTGCTTTCGTGCTCTGGACAGTCTATAGTTAAAAATGCGTTTCTCGTCTGCTAAATCCCTCCGCGGAAAGGGTCACATAAGATTTTCCAGCAAAGGAAACGCCTCGTCTCCAACGAATACATATGGTACTTCTATGTCGGTGTTGGAGATCTTTTTTGGATCGGGCAGATGCAATCTATTTGATCTCAGCAGTTGGAAAAAATTATAGTCTTGAAATATGCCTCCATCACTGGAGCTCCCAAATGCCCCCACATCTATGACAACAAATTTAGACCTGGCATCACATGTTGCCATCAGTACGATGGAGTGGTGCCCTTTATAGTTAAAATATTGGGAACCGGAATTGGTGGGGGCTTTTAGTTGCACATGTTTGCCGTCGATGGCGCCTGCACATAAAGGAAATTGCCATCTTTCATAAAAGCCGTTGGCTATCTGTTCCCACGTTTCTTTGTCTGGTACAGGCATTTCTTTTGGTTGCAGTCTCCTCCAGATGACTTGCACAGTTTCTTTTACAATGCAGCGAACTGTCTCAGCTCCAAGTCGAAAGCGAAATGCCAAAGACTGGAATGATTCACCAGTTGTAAGGAACCTGAAAATAGGAAATACATGTATTTTGTAGTGTGATAGTGTATGTTTCATAAACATTTTATTCTACAAGTTGAAAAAAAATTCCATACATTTTCCTTTTATTTCAGTGAATGCAGTGAAGACAAGATGGGGCCACATCCGTGACTACTTCCTGAAAAAGTATCGGGAAAATAGAAATGTCAAGTCTGGCCAGGCAGCTGCAGGGAGAAAAAAATGGCATCTTTACGATGCGCTAACATTTTTGATTCCTGTATATAACCCACGGGAAACCTGCAGCAATCTTTCTCTTGTCGAAGACGCCACCGAAACTGCCCAGGCCACGGACTCCTTGGACACCGATTCCCAGGCTTCATCTCTGATGACCAGCAGGGCTGATTCTCCATCCCCACAACCACCTCCTGTGCCCTATAAACGAGCACCAAAAAGAAAGGTCTCCAGCACAACTGCTTCTGTCGTGGATGAGGAGATTCTAAAGACACTACAGAAGCCAGAGAATGATGACGAAATGTGGGCCAGAAGCCTCATTCCTTCATTGCAGAAGCTGAGACATTGACAAAAATTAGAATTTCGGGTGGAGGTGCAGAGTCTACAAATAAGATACCTGAGGCGTCAAGATGAAGAAGAAGTCAGAGGT
This sequence comes from Onchidella celtica, assembly GCA_963931925.1. Lineage (NCBI taxonomy): Eukaryota > Metazoa > Mollusca > Gastropoda > Systellommatophora > Onchidiidae > Onchidella > Onchidella celtica. The sequence goes on along the minus strand of OZ007573.1, from coordinate 6,983,150 downwards.
TCTGCAAATCCTCGTCCTGCTCAGGGGGCTTGCAATTTGGATTACAGCACCACTCAAGAACACTATGAACAGTGGATGACCTAAAAACATTTCTTCCTGTTTTGACTTTTTCTTTCCAAGCATTCAGCGTTAAATTGTGTGTGTGTGTGTGTGTGTGTGTGTGTGTGAGAGAGAGAGAGAGAGAGAGATGTAAATGTTAAACAAACAAAACAATAAATTTTCTTTACTGTTGACCAAAAGCTTAATCATGGCAATGTTGAACGTTTAAAAAGTTAATTACAAGTTAATGTTACAATAAATAGGGAGTTGATTTTTTTTTCTTTTTTGTCATAGTCATCGCCGTTGTTGTTGTTGTTGCTACTGCTGTTGTTGTTGCTGTTGTCGTCATCGTCGTAGTCGTTGTTGTTGTTGTTGTGATGGTCATGATGTCGATGATGATGATGATGATGATGATGATACTATTGATCATAATAATAAGGAAGATGGTAGTAACACTTACCTCAAGGTAACAGTGAGTCGCTCAATTGGAGAAATCGGTTTCCTGTAATTAGTTCCTTCCTTTGTTAAAGCATCTCTGCAGATTTCTAGCAATTTGTTGAAAGAACTTGGTTTCATGCGGAAATATTTTATAAATCTTTCACTGTCCTCAACGAGTTGGGGATATAAATGATGGAACTCGCCAAGAGATTTTCTCTTTTGTTGTAAGGGATGGACCCAAAATCGTCTAGATCGATGCTGCCTTGCTTGCCTTCTTCTCAACCACAATAATAACAACTTTCTCCGCCTGCTACACGCCATTTTTAAAAAAGACGGTGTTGTCTGACCGTCGGGTTCCGGTGGCTGTGTGGGCGGCGTAGCCGGCAACAAATCGTCGGGTCTGGTCTGACCGTCGGGTCTGATGTCGGTATGGGTCTACCCTTACAAATTTTTGTAGTTAACGCCTAAGTACTACAACTCAGTCCAACGTCTTTCTCGCTTTAGTGAAGCATAATGCTCGGACGTGCCCTTGAATAAGTTAGAGGGACTTATGTACCGTTACAATCTTACAAAGGAACTATGGCTTTTCACAGTTATAGTCAAGTACGTTGTTTACATAGGAAACTTGTTTTACGGTTTATTAAGTGAAAAGTAAGGGTTAATCCGTTTTTCATGCAGAGCAAGCATGAGCAAAACCACTTTTAACCCATTCAGTAGTGGGTGTGACAGATCAGTGATAACGTTTCAGTCGAATCCCACGGTTGGCCCTTTAAGTTAGGCTCTACGTTTTCATTGAGTTAAACTTTTAAAAAAAGGAAAAACAACGCAGACTAATTATCTTTCATTCTTTCTCTGCTTTAGTAGGGAGTTACACCCCTTTCAAACAAGGTGATACTACGTCAGACATGACGCTAGAGTCCCCGTCAAGCTATCGACAAGTGGGCGTGTCAAACACCGCGAGCAGTGCATTCATTAGCTTAGACCTCCACACATCGACAAGGATTCGAACATGTCACCTTTCCCATCTGGGCCAAACGCTCTAATCACTTGGCTACTTAGTCGGATAACTAAATTGTCCACTACGACAGTCAGTGATTAAAATAACGCCAGTGACCACTAAGTTCATGCCGCCGAGCTGGATTTTGTATGCACTGTGAATGTTTCAGAAAGTGCAAGGATTAACATTAGAACTAGGACTTGAACTAGGTAAACCTAAGGAGTCACTTCAACCTTCACGTTGGCGACATGGCTAACTTGTTCGAAAATTGGCTACAAGTTCATAACAAACCTTGAATTGTGAGAATTTTGGCTCCATGGCCCAAGTAGACATAGGCGTAAACAGTGCAGAGCTTCCAGCCACAGTACCAGGTGTGCATTTCCAATACAACAATGAAACAAAACCAAGACAAAAGCTGCCAGATATACTTGACGGAAACACTATCTCAAATCTCATAGTTTAATGCGATGCAGCGTGAGACATTTTCTGCACAACAGATCTTGATTTCCAACCACGGAAAGTGGAGGTCATAAAAAAAAAGGGAAAACACCCGTGCCTGTAACAGACACTGAGACGCTAATCTCGAGTATAAAACGTACCAATTGTTAAGGTCATGCATTTTGGCCACAAGAACTTCGAGGTGGTCTCGACTATTATTTTGATTATAACCTGTGGAGGCTTATAACTGACGTCAGCTTTTGAATGTATTTTCTGATGCCGGGTCACGCAATACAATCACAAAAAACGTCAAGGGGGCAAGGAAAAGTGATCTCATTGATGGAGCTGGGGGGGGGGGGGTGGAGGGGGGCGGGGGTGTGGTTGGGAAGCAGGCTCCCCCTGAGCACATTCTTCAAAATAACTGCTTAGTTCCCTAATCTGGTACCGATCCTGACGCCTTTTTTTTTTCTTCTGCTCGTTGCCTCCAAAACCTTAGAACCTTGCTCCGCCCCTGTGTGATCCGAGCAGCTTGTGTGGCACGTCATACAGGTCAGAAACTGCATAACTGTCTTCTTTCACTGTTTTCGTAAGCTTTTTGACATTTGACTTCATCCTTTCTGGTACCGTGCATTTCATGCCACAGGGGGGTTTTGTTCTTCATGCAGTCGTTTTTCATAGTTTCTTTCAGTAAGGTTTAATGGGGTTCTGATGTTAAAGAAGGCCTTTACCTATTTATTATCCAGAGAGAGAGAGAGAGAGAGAGAGAGAGAGAGAGAGAGAGAGAGAGAGAGAGAGAGAGAGAGAAGATGGCGCTGGCGGCAACCATAATTTATCCTATCACGTCAAAAATCTAAAAGAAAGAAACAAATCCGCACTTCTCTCGTTGGTCAACATATCCGCATAATGACAACCAAGAGTCTGTGAATTCCAAGAAAGACTATTTTTAGAGACCCAAGAGACAAAACCTTGGCTTTTTCAGAAAAATGAATCACATACTAATACAGTACAAAGAGTGCAGACTTTCTGGTACAGAGAGTTAAGACTTTATGGGCCTCTTGTAACATCGGGGCAATAATTAGCAAACAGAAAAACGTCTCACTCGAGTAAACTACAGCACATTTATGATGAAATAATGTTTCACACGAATTTATAACCGAAACGGCCAATCCTTTCCTGTAATTTCCAGATGAAAATGCCTTTCAATCTGTGAACTTTCACGGCTTTAACATTTTGTGTCACCACAGCGTCACTTCAATTTATGCTGACACATTTATCACCTCTTGTTTTTATTTCATAATGACTGTTCAGATTTCAAAATTACTCCAGAGGGGCGCCTATCGTCAGTAAAAAAAAAAACACAAACATCATGACGCAATCGAATTCATCCAGATTCTTTTTGTAAGTTCCAAAGCCGGAGATCTGTTCGAGTTCTTGGCACTGATATTTTTTAGAGCTTTTGAAAGGAGGAAAGTTCATGGCTAATAACTAATTGTACCCATAAATAACAAAGTGGTCAATTTTTGTTTTCGGAAACTGAGATATAACCCCACGGACGTGAACAGGATCTTGTACTCTTTCAATGGAAGATAGGGATAACCTCTTCAGAGATGAAATTTTTAATAATCTGATAATTTTCGTGCCTTTCTCTTGACCTATCGTTTAAATCAAAATTTCGAAAATACTAGATGAGGTTCCCGGCTGGCATTATCCGGGATAAACCTGTGAATCCACCGTTCTATCTATCTCTCTTTGTGGTCTAGAAAGCTTCCCCTATTCTACAGTCTTACTACAGATTTCATACACACCAGAGAACTGCGCACTCATTTCTGGTAGGGAAATTGGGCGCAGCGAATGGCTCATTTTGCTGAAATTATTTCCCCTTAATCGGATAGGGGGTGCGCAATAACTGGAGGTAAAGAAACAGCAGCCGATCCCGGAAGTGACCGCTTGATTTGCCCTATACTGATGCTCCATGAAGTGACGGCTGCGCATAATAAACTGTAGTTTTCTCTCCAAAATGGCCGATTATTGCATTGTTCCCTTTTGCAAAAATCACGGTGGTTATCGGCACTGCCGCGATCCGTTCTTATTCCTCTGTAGCTCAGCACCAAAATAAAATAACTTAAAATGCCACATACCAATAATACCATTGAAAATAACACCTTTTTCAAATGTTATTTTTCAGTTCCATGAAATTACTGTTATAACTTTAATATTATGAGCCCAAAGTAGTCACTATCGGACATTTTAACGGCCAACATCGCTAATCTGCGGGAGCTGAGTAACACAGACTCAAAATTACAATTTACTGATATTTGGATTACATTGAATAACTAACTTTTATTTTGGTATATTTTTGCCTGGGCTACGGAAAGTCATTTGTTGTATATGTATGTCGATTTTATGTTTGTATGGAGTTTTAAAATTTGAGAAATTACGCATTTTTTGCTCCTAAATTAAGCTTCAATATAGCTGTTGATTTTGAAAATAACCATTTCTTTTATCCTTCTATGGATAGGCCTTCGAATAACCAACCCAATGATGTGTTTCTTACTTCTGCATGTCAATCTGTTGATTTTTTATGATGACAGTGAAAACTGATAAATTTTGACATTTTTGTTTTCCTTGTCAAAAAGGGAAATTTGATGTGGAGGCATTTTTGATTCAAATAAAAGACCACTTATTAATAATTTAAACCCTTGAAAAAATTTGGGCTTGTTGTCTGTATTAAATAGAATGTGTTTACAGTTTTGTATGTTTGCAGAGATAACGCACCGGTGGTGTTTCATGAAAATTCAGATGATCATAACTTTGCCAAATATTGAGATACAGAGACAAATTTGGTGACAAAATTCTTATGAAAGTGAGTTCTTTCAATTGGAAAACTCAATTAAAGTGTCTATACAGCGACTTTCCAAAATCAGTTTTGAGTACCTACTTTTAATCTCAATCCCTGCCTGGTTTCAGATTTCCCACCTAATTTGTTTGTATTATATTATTGCTTCTGTCAGTAAATATGTTTCGTTAATATCAATATCACTTTAAGTAATTGGTTAACATTTAAGTCGGATCATTCATACAAATCACAACATAAAACAAGTTTTCATAGTAAACACTAAGAAAACACACCCACTGTTCACTGGAGTATAATTTATTTCACTGTCAATCAGGATTAGAGTATAGAAAGGCAATAGGTTATCGAGAAATTGCAAGCATAAAAAAGAAATTCTTTTGAAAAAGTATTTCAATTTCAGGAACCTAGGGCTACAACTCCGACTTTACAATCAAGAAATCACTTTGCATGGGAATATGATCCATAAGCTCATTTAATGAGATAATGGCTGATGCCTAAAATCACATTTTTAAAAAATAAAGCTATGCACGGTGTATACAGCAATTTGCACCATAAGGCAAGAAAACACCATAGCTGCACCTAATGTTGATCAAATCATGCTCAAGAATCCAAACAGATTTAAATAAATCCTTCTTGCAACGTTCGCCATATTGATAACATCGAGTCGGATAAAGCGAAAGTGCTTGAAAGTATACCTCCACTTGTGGAGCGCCACCTATGGTATTACGGCCCTTTGTGTTTGAGCAAAATGAGCCATTGAATGCGTATTGATACATCGTTTCCGACGCGGTGGCTTACTATGGGGAGTACAACAAAATTCAAAATACACTTTAAGATATCTCTCTCCCCCCCGGGAGACAGAGCCATTTAGTTTAAAGACATAAAAGGTCCTGTAAAACGTAATATTTTACTGTCTCAAAGTAATAAATTAAAATCTAACAGCGTAAAAAATATATAATTAAACACTAGACCATTATGAGTATTTCATCAGGGCCTCTCTCACTGACACAAAATCTGACTTTAACATGCGCGGTATTAAACTCAACTCCTTGGCTTAGATTAACAGCTTTTTAAAAAAAAAACCCAGATTTTATGTTTTTCTGTGAAAAGAAAAAAAACAACGTTTTACAGTTTATGCATCATAAAATCTCGTAAAAAGCATCGTAAAAACAATACAGGAGTGCCCTCTATGGACTCTTTTCATTTACCGTCCTCCATATCACGTGATTTGCAAACAAAATGGCGGCGTGCCCCGCTTGTAGGGCGGAAGCGGTGGACAACGGTCGAACGATGCCATCCTCTTGTTGGGCAGCCAACTGTAGAAACCCGTTACGTGCTGGTTCTGGCATAAAAATGCATCTTTGCTTAGACTGTGCACATATTCAGATGCCATCACTAAGGTAAGTGGAGGTTTTTGCCCTACACGGTGCTTTTCGAAGCCGTGCGGCTCCCCGCAAACAACCGTAATGCGGAAGTGAGAAGGGTCTATAGTACTTAATGAATCTAATTCTAGGGGCACATGTCTGTTGCTTGCGTGTCTGCTGAATTAATTATAGCACACCTTTTTTTCTCCTGTTTATTCCTTTATACGGGTTTTTAGCTTATTTTTTTCCCTTACGTTTACAACAGAGACAATTTATTTATCTTTCCTTTAGCTGTTAATGACGTCATAAGCAGAGTCGATGTTGCTGATGCACGGCAGTCATCGTTCGAATGCTTCTATTTTAATATTGCAAGCGTTAGACGTGGCAACAGAAGATTCTCCGGAATGTGAACAAATAAAGACGGACTGATTCTTTAAACCTTCTAGCGAACGTTCACATTCATCCAGATTAAGTGTTTTCCTTCCACCAGTACTTGAGAGCAAGGCCGAATACTTTTATACAATGATAAAATCGATACTTTTGCGGAGTAACTGAGTCAATATCGTCCACATTCCTCACAAACACATAGAACAACCACAACAGAAAGCTGAACAGTTTAACGGTCACAGTACGTGGGTTAGAGTGTTCCTGAAAAGTAACCGGGGCAAATTGTCAGCCCCCTCATGGATGAATTTGGACTGTACGATCCAGCCCGTAACCAAAAAGATGCACTTTTAAAAGACACAAGAAAGCGTCATAGAAACACCTTCTTTCCGGCCATACAATGTTCTTTACAATTTACTTACTCAATGAATCAAAGGAGTGCAGTTACAGAAGTCTTTTCACTTTAATGATAGACCTAAGATTTTAAACTGTTCAGACTGTGGGCCCTTTGATTGTATGCGCTACTGCTATGACGTCATGTGGCCAAGAGCACGCCACTTCGGAATGCGGGTAAACTAAAAAATTCTTTTACTGCCGACACTGTTTACCTAAAGCGACAGATGCACTCGGCAACTTCCAAATTAGGCGTAAGTCAAGCGCGTGACTGCCATTTAAAAAGTCAGCCAATCATATTGTTCGTCAGGAAACTAATTTGAACAGAAGTAAGGCTTGAATCGAGAATGGCCCCTGTGAAAAATTTACTTTCCTTCAAAGACGAGATTAACAGGATTTAAGAAATTTTTCACCGTTCTAGTGAAGACTTTAAATACAGTCAGTGAACTCCATAACGAATTCCCAGTTAAAAGTTGCCCAAATGGCGAAACCCGTAAGTCCGCTATTTATACTAGAATGAAAAAGATATTCTTATTCCTCGGTCTTTCTCTGAATTATTTTGTTATGATTGTTTTCGACTGTGTTACCACTGACCAACGTAAATGGCGAAATCAAATCCACGAATTTAAACTCTTCAGCAAAATTCCAACTTTGCGACATTCCTTTTTCCCATCCTTCGTCTCTCCTCTCTCTCTCTCCGTCTGTCTGTCTGTCTGTCTCTTTCTTTCTCTCTCTTTTTTTTCTCTCTCTCTTTCTTTCTCTCTCCCTCTCTCTCTCTTTCTCCCTCTCTCTCTCTCTTTCTCCCTCTCTCTCTCTCTTTCTTTCTCCCTCCCTCTCTCTCTTTCTTTCTCTCTCTCTCTCTTCCCTCTCTCTCTCTCTCCGTCTCTCTCTCTCTCTTTTGTTTTTACCCTTCTCACCCCCAAGATAATAAATCTGTTACTTCAAAAAACACATGCAGTCCCCAAATCTGCGTCCTGCGGCCCCTAAAAATACAGCAATGAATACCAGTCGCCCCAGGACTGCCTATGAATTATTTATAGCCCATGTCACGCAGGCAACAGACTGGCCCTCTCACGTGACTAATAATCCCATCAAAGGCCGGAAAGGTCAAGAAAATACTGTGTGCCTTTAAAACAAACCCCGTGGATTATACAACTGCAACTAGCCGGGAAAAAAAACGGTGACCTATGACCTTTGGGACTATGAGTACAAGGTAACTATGTGTTAGAGAGCCGTCGGTAAGACAGAAATGATAAACGAGATGTTGGACATTACACCATCTGTTGCCGAAGACGCCCGTAGAAGTGATTTCTGATAACTTTGAAACGCCTTCCCTGTAAATAAATGATGGTGTTGATAATAATGATGGTGACACCCGTGTGCCTGTATGTGTGTTTGTGTGTGTGTGTGTACCTGTCTGTCTGTTTTTACTTAAAACAAATTCTCAACCAGAAAAACTATCATATCGATGCTCTCCTGCAGCACTTTCAGTTTCAAGATGACGGCGACCACTAGTGTCAAATTCAAAGAGATTCCCCACACCCTCAACATTTTCAAACAAGTTCATGGTAATGCGTCTTTCACACAGCAGCATTATAGCGCCTTCTAAAAGCACAATCTGATAGCTTCAGTTATAAGAAAATGAAAGTGTAAAGTACTTCTCAAATTGCAAAGATCATGGGAAAATACAGGCCAAGTTAGACGTTGGCACGTGTGCACTCTGGGGTGGGTGTCTGTAAAAGTTAATCCTGATAGCTTTTAGGAGTATTTACTGTAAATAATGACGATGATGATAATAAAAGTGGTGATGATACCTGGGGACGCCTGCCCCTGTGTATTTGTATAATTATATTCGTTTGATAGAGTGTGCGACGTGAAAGAGCGTCCGAATGAAAGCTTAGAATAAATATTTATTCCTGCATGCCAAGCCATTTAGGGGTACAGTAGCACTCAAACTAAACCTGAAAATTATTTTAAACTTTGAATTTGAATGTATCCAGTGAAAACGCAGGGAATTCAAAAAAGTTTAAATAATACTATCTTTCTGTTTCTGCCGTCTGAACCGTACTGGGGTTGATGAGTGAGTGAGTGAACATCGCTACAACAGAGAGCGACAGGTCTGCCTTCAGCAAACAGTGGCAGAGAACAGGCTCAGCTACCACTCCTACTACCTGGCCAAAATGGTTTCAAATTTGTCTACCGTCCCGTTTACTTAACGTGATAAGAGCCGCTTAATCCAGGCTCACTCGGCCGCTGAGCCACGCAATAGTTCAACAGAATTAAGTTTTGAAAGAGACATGGTCAAAATAGCAAGGTCACATGGTACATACGGATCGGTTTCACTACGGAATGGGACGAGAGGGGAGCTGAAGCCAGGTTTTATACTTCTCAGCTGCCAGGTATTTGTATAATATCTAAAACTACAGTCACATAAAGAGCATGATGAAACACTTCAGTTAGCCCGAAATGTCAAAAATGGCGAAACAAAACCAAAAATCTTGGCTAAGCATGACACATCTTAGCAAAATTAGATCACCACTCGCTAACAGAGCACCCGATGACAAAACTTATGAGAGCCGGGAACAATCACAAAAAAAAGCTATCCCCCCCTCCCCCTTTTTTCCCTTTAAACTCTCTTTTCTTCTCTTTGTCTTTCAATAATATCAAACACTGCAACATCATATATATATTATATTAATCCTTTTACCTCCTCAGCTAGCTTGATGCAGCTGGTTCATTTGCGCCTTCTTTCTTACAGTGTGGCAGTGTATGTATGTGTGTACGTAAGTGTGTGTGTATGTGTGTGAGTATGGGTTTTTGTCATTTATGCGGAAGGGTCTGCAGGGCAAAAATAGGACTTATCAGTCACATGAGAAGCCATAAGTCATGAAAGAACAGTCTTTCCATTCTGTCCTCTGTGTCCTTTAGTTCTCTTCATTGTCCATGTGTTGAAATTCTCAACAATTTCTGTTCTTTATTCCTCTGGTGTTGTTAAGGTCATCATCATACCTGATGGACGAACTATTATTATTATTATGGGTATTTGATCAACCCGCGACTGAGTCCCTCCTTGAGGCCCCCTCCCATTGTACCTCTCTCTCGGCCGTTGTTGTATCAGATTGTCTTCATTGCCTCATTCATACTGCATCTACTGTTTTCCACACAACCAAACCACATCGTGCATTGTTCATTACAGATTTCCCCGGCATGAATGACAATCACAGGGAGTGGAACATACACCAAAAAAAAAACAAACCCAAAAAACTTTGAATGAACGACGCAGTAAACCTGTATTTTACCCTTACCACTTCAACACTGCTTTTTACTGCATGTAAAACTATCTGCAATAGGCGTCATAATATGCAAACGAGCATAATTACCCCCCCCCCACCCCCGCTCCATGTGGCTTTATCCACGACAAAACTGCTTGTGCCCTTCCCCCCCCCCCCCCAATCACACTGTCGAAAAGACACCAGTCCTTTCGCAAATTGTTTGATGATGCCATGCGATAGGTTCGAAAATGAATGCCTTCGACCTAACTCCACGTCAGTTTGCAATCCAAGTCTACTCAGAGGGGTGAGCCGATTACGCAGACCCTTGACGGTCAAATTTGATGCGTTTGCTTCGGCAGCTTTACCCTGGCTGGACGCAAGACCTTTATCACGATATTACCTCACTGATATTATTATAATAGATCATGATCATTTCCACATGTTATTTTATTCTGGTTTCCTTTCCATATTTGAGTTTATGAGTACATCGTTCAGGATAGTAGCTCGGGCCACAGACTAATAAATTAACCAGACTGGAAACACGAGCTTCGGGCTGTGTCGTTTTTTACGGAATTTCCCGAGCGGCAGCCGTATAATCAACATGGCCGCCGCTCGGGAAATTCCGATTCTAGTTCTCTCTGCAGTAGAAATTTCTTTTTATTTGTCAAGATTGGTTGTACATGTATTAATGTCTTGGTGCAGAACCAAACTTCCGCGTTCAGTAGGCGCGTCAAAATGGTGTCATTCAAAATAGTAGCTATGCTGAAGCGTCGGTCGTTACCGTAAACCCAATGTGGCGGATGGTTCATGACCTTTGGCTGTTTTGTGACGTCACACAATGGGATCATCCAGTCTGATTAATTTATTAATCTGTGGCTCGGGCTCAATAGATTACTTGTCATGGATTCTAAAATGAAAAAGAACCTTGACACAGGACTACCATCAACAAAAAAAGCAAAAAAAGCATTCGGGTGACATAACTGGTAAGCGACTTATTTAATCTGAGCAAAACAGCTCTAACAACAGGAACTCTTCTAGTGCCGTGACATGTCAACATCTCAGAGTATCAACTTTCCAAGACACAAAAGCTAAAGTTACCGGAGAGAGGAAACAAAACAAAACAAAACCCCAAAGGTCACTCCGAACTTTCTGGCGCCATCCAGTGAAGTCTTTGACCAGTAAAAATCTCCGCGGGAGAGGGTTTTGCCAATAGTCCGAGCTCTCCTAGGGGGTACCAATGCTGGGTACTTCAGTCTTTACAGACTCTGTTTCACAAGGGTCCTTCACTGTCCTACAAAGGGTCCAAATTCGTTTATGGCTGGGAACCTTACGATACTAACCTACCCAGGTACCAATAGCATGATGTTTACGAGCATTCCATATGAATGAATCTCCAAATAGAAAGTTCACTGTATATACCCGCGGGATCTGTAATTATATGGAGAGCATGCAGTCATATTTGATCGTAATTTTTTATAATAACTCTTTTGAGGACGTTCACTAGCATGAATAAGCAAGAAATTGTAAAGGTTATTTCAGTGTGATAAGAAAAGCTGAAATGGCTGGCTTGGTGTTTTTGTGTGCAGGAATTTGTTTGGCAAAATAACCTTGCTTGGAAATAAGCTATAAACACATGACGTCAATCACACGGAAGCTATTGGGATAAACAAATTGTTAGCAATGTCAGTCCGCTAGATGGATCGATCGAGATAGATAGAATAATCGATAGATGGATAGATAGATGAATAGATAGATAGATAGACAGACAGATAGACAGACAGACAGACAGACAGACAGACAGACAGACAGACAGACAGACAGACAGACAGACAGACAGACAGACAGACAGACAGACAGACAGACAGACAGACAGACAGACAGACAGACAGACAGACAGACAGACAGACAGACAGACAGACAGATAGATAGATAGATAGATAGATAGATAGATAGATAGATAGATAGATAGATAGATAAGTACAAACAGAAAGTGGAAATGGTTAATAAATATAAATGTATTAATACACCCCAAAAAACGTTTAATTCACAAGGATGACACCTATCCTGGTACGAATACACCAACTTATCTCTCTCAGTACTCAATCACTGAGCCAGGTTCGAGATGTTTAAGAGCGAGGGTTAAGAACTAATAATGACAGTCCCAGGCTAAGCGTCTACGCTTTACTCAGGACATAGAGCTACCAGCACCGATGTTCTATGCCAAGAGACCACAGCGGCATACGGAAGGGCCAGGCGATGACGTACGTCAGATTCAGCGTACGCTAAAGTGACGGGTCAGCGAACTGAGAGGAAATGACACTTGCGGTCCGAATGGCGTCAACACAGACAGGTGTAACGACAGGAAAATGATATAGGATTTAATAGTAGTAGTAGCAGTTGTTGTTGTAGTTGTTGTTGCTGTAATTGCGATGATGGCAATGACCTCTGGAGCAAATGGCAATGGTAGTAGCAGTGGTAGTTAGTAACTAGTAACAGTTATTTTCCCGTGCAGGTAATGTGTGATTTTCTAATGATTGTAACAGCTGTACGTGGCAGTAGAGAAACACTTTTTGGTGACTTTCAGACAAAGTTGATGTGTGGGGGAAGAGAGACAGACAGAAAGTTGATGTGTGGGGGAAGAGGGACAGACAGACAGAAAGTTGATGTGTGGGGAAGAGAGACAGACAGACAGAAAGTTGATGTGTGGGGCAGATAGACAGACAGACAGAAAGTTGATGTGTGGGGCAGAGAGACAGACAGACAGAAAGTTGATGTGTGGGGCAGAGAGACAGACAGACAGAAAGTTGATGTGTGGAGGAAGAGACACAGACAGACAGAAAGTTGATGTGTCGAGCAGAGACACAGACAGACAGAAAGTTGATGTGTGGGGCAGAGAGACAGACAGACAGAAAGTTGATGTGTGGGGCAGAGAGACAGACAGACAGAAAGTTGATGTGTGGGGCAGAGAGACAGACAGACAGAAAGTTGATGTGTGGAGGAAGAGACACAGACAGACAGAAAGTTGATGTGTCGAGCAGAGACACAGACAGACAGAAAGTTGATGTGTGGGGCAGAGAGACAGACAGACAGAAAGTTGATGTGTAGGACAGCAATAAAGATGGAGAGACAGACATACAGACAGAGGGGCGGATGGGCGGGAGGCACGGCAGGCAGGCAGACAGATCGACAAACAGACAGACAGATTGATAGGTCAGACAGACAGACGGAAGGACGGACAGGCAGACGGACAGATAGGCAGACAGACAGACAGACATGGTTACGACGAAGGACACAACATAATAACAAAGAACAGTTATAAGACAGAACCACCTCAGTCTGGCCTACCAAAACAAAAGAAACAAAACCAAGTAAAAGCGTCGATATCAAAGGTCATCAATACAAGCACAAACAGTACTTCAACACCCATTGAACAGATACCACAAGTGCCAATTAGTGATTTACCGTAAAATTCATTCCGAATTCGAGTCCGCTCATCCACGCCTTCTGTGTAGATAACCAGGCAGTTTATGAATTCAAGTAGATTGGTCTTGTAGGGAACATTGTCAGAAGATCGAATCTCGTCCAGGATACAGCTGAATCGATACTTCTTTTTCTTTGTAGTCTGTAGAAGATAAAATTGTAACACGTTGATGAGTGTCAAAATAACAGGAATAATCATGAAACAGGGCGGCAATCATAGCAATGATGGAATCGATTAAACGAGGAAGATCGTGCAAATTGCGCTGTGGGAGACATCGCGGAGGGCCTTTTGCTTGATGAAGGGAGAAACGTTTTTTTCTTACAATACGCAAACACAATTATACAGATGGCTGGAGCTGCAGTGGTTCAAAATGTCGGGAAAATGCAAAAGTCCACGTTTTTCTCTGTCACGAGAAAGTGCCGTTGCAACTTGTCAAAAAAATGAACTTCAAACGCCACAATTTAAGAGATTAAGGATCGCCATCATGTCTGTGTGGACGAGATTCGATTATTTGGCAATTCCTTTTCAAAATTGTATTTATTTTCCCCATTTTTTAAAGATCAGAATAATGATCCTCAGAGCCCAACAGCTAGTGTAGCTTATTTTTATTTTCATTTTTTTCAAGTTCAGTATAATTTTCTTGTTAACTGTCCCTGTGTAGTAGGGCTGTGTTTTTTTTTTTTTACTGTTGGGACTTTGTGTCACATTTTCACTTTGTAAAGAGATACAACACACAAGTTAGAAACGTACTGAACGTTTTGGAACCAAGTGTCCGCACGAACGTTTTCCTTTAAGCCATCGGTCAGTTCTTCCAAAAGTGAACCGTTACTTTCAACGTAAGGGAATGATACATGGTTATAGTCTTAGTTCATTTTTGTTTGATGTACGCTGGAAACTATAATCACACAGGACAATGCCCTCTTTTCCTTGGACAACTCAAACACCCAAGATCGTAGTGGGTATTAAAAGTTTATGTACTCGACTTGTAAACTTACGCAGGTGATTTGGGCGTAGTGTAAGCAAACTTACGTGTGGCACAATAGTGTCGTATGTCATTGAATTGACACATGGGGACAATCATAGGTCTATGATCGCACAATACATAAACACTCGGGTTATTTGTTTAATATCATGGTAACACTGGCTATTGTCCTGGCAAGGAATAAGACAAAAGATCAACAAAATTGCTTGAGCAGACATCTATCATTAAAAAATTTTCTCTTTTTTTTTTTTTTGGTGATCCACGGCGACAACAAACAGTGATTTACAGTCCTTCATGGGTGTCAGAATCTCAATTTCACGTTCAGTGTCCTCGCAACAGTCGAACTTCTGTGGCTTTGCAAATACAGCCTTTTTCCCCATTCTAACTTTGTGCTCAGCCCTATAGAGCCCCAGTGCGAAACTGCAACAAGAAACATGTTTTCTTAACTTGAAACCACGATTCAACCTTAGCAACAAAAAAAAAAAAAGAAAAAAAACGTAGAATATATTTTAAGTTACACATACACACTAATCATACACCAGCCCATTGAATTAACACCTGGGTCGCTGGACACCTTCAATACCGACCAATGAAATAAACACATTTCAGGCCTTGACCAAACTTCACGGACTAAAGACAATAGTTTGGGACTTTATATACCATTCTAGGTTATACTAATTCTGGATGCTTACGTTAAAATGTCATTCTGACCGTATCCGTGTGAGTCAAGGAAGTACTGGATAATGTGTCATCCAGATGAGATGGTCATTTCTTGTCCGCTTGGTCCGGACACCAATATCCAGGAAATGGACTCAAATATTGACCTTTCGCGCTGGCTGCGAATTCATGGTCCTTTCGGTCACTTCAAAGTGACCAGTCCAGATTCTCACGCGTTATCAGAGCAATTTTGTTTACTAATAAAATCACCGGGGGGTCTCTCCTCCACTGGGGGCCGGCGACTGAAAATAAGATAGGTATTATTTTACAGCCTGGGGTGTTCGCAGTGGGATAAACGTCTCTCATTCTTTGGACTGGAACGTTTAAAAATAACTGCATCGAGAATCTGTCTGAGACACTGTTGTTTTAGCAAAATAGTTAACCAAAGCTTGTGGATATCAAGTATTCGCAGCTGACGAAGGGATGTATTGTCTACTACTGTCACAATTAATCTCATGTCATTGAAAAATACGCTGTCCTATATCACAAACGATGGACTTTGATTTTTTAGCGCACACAACCAAATGCTTGGACATAATGACATAAAGATATTCTGGAAAATGCAATTGTGCACGCTTGTGTGTTATGGGGCAAGCACATTTGCCCTGGTCAAGGCTAAAATCTATTTTTGTCTGGGAGTTGGTTATCATTCGGTTCCTTGTGTTCCTGTTGCCCTGCGAAATAGTCTTTCTTCAGGTGTGTCCTTGTGACACAATATGTCAGAAAAATACAACAAAGACAAAAAAAAAAAAAAGCAAATCGAAACAGGGAGAAAGACTGGACAAAATTACTGTATAAATCTGTTTAGTACCGGATAATAACAGCTATTATTTATAAGCTCGGATCCAGCTGCGCAGAACTTTCAGCGTCAGCCAAGTAACGTGAAAAAGGGCACGTAGTACCACACTAGGTACGTACTGTCTCCAACATGGGAAACTCATAAAAACGTCGCAAATGAACTCTTCGAATTTCAAGAAGAGGTGCAAAAGTATGCTTGAAGTGAAGGTATGTGACTGCTGACAAGAACTTTTGTGTGCAGAATGTGCCCACAGAGTGCCTGGGAAATCGTGAGTTCAAATCTATTCTGAAACATTGTCTTTATGTCACTATACTCTTCTGTAAATCATGTTCATGGTAATGGATATATCAATGTTCTTTTTTTTTTTTTTAAACCAATCTTCTAATTACCTTATTACCCAAACCAGGACACTGTGTATGCCTCACCCCCCCCCCCTTTTTTTTTTCTCTCCACAAACGAGTAGAAGCTAAGTCAATAGGCCCTTCTAAGCCCTGTCTTACCCACCCACCCCTTTCGATGTTAAATTAAAAACAATAGCAGCATCAAAGCTAAGTAGGAACCAATAGTACTTGTATGAATGGACCATAATGTGTGTCAAGGTCAGGCTGAGCCGATTCCCAGGACCATTTTGTTTATCCTACTCTTTGGTCTTGTTTGAACTTGTGTACACAAATATAGTGCTTTATCTCGTTGCGCTTTCACGAGAACATGACTGCTCTTCTGAGTGTCGGCGACCACGCCTACTTCACTGGGTTCCCGTTACATTGTGTAAAGAAGGAAAGAAAGTATACCAGTGTGTGAGAACGTATTTCAGTGTGTGTGTGTGTCTGGCAGTGTGTAGAACGGTATAAATGCACTCCGAGTTCACTAAAGACTTGGGCACTACAGACTTGGGGTCAACTCCCAAAGTTAACGATGGGAAATAAGGGCCGGACCGACTTCTTTAGGCTACAACTCGACAAACGGACAGGTGAAAGAGCAAACATGTATGCTCATGTTGGTATAACCACGTGCATGGCACCTTGATGAAACGGCGCAAACACAACGTGTGAGTGACACATTTAGCCGCTAACTGGCTCCCACCAAGTTCAAAAGCCGCTCTGTCACAGAATGCGTAAACTGGGAGATTTTAGGCGCGGTGCGTAAAGGACTTTGACCCTCATTATAATATCCGGCTTTTCCATCCCCTCTCTCAACATCTGCATCAGTTGACACTGTCTTCCGTAGGTCTCAGCTTCATTCCACCCACGCTACATACATCCTCCACTCCCTTTGCTAAAAAAAAATAATTAAAAAAGATCGGAGCCCACAAAAATTTGACATGGAGCCACCACCGATAACTTGTTTATCTCCGCATACCTGAGCTATTAATGTAAATACATCGTCGCCCCGACGATAAAACCCGCTAACCTCGAAACATTTCGAAAAACACAATTTTTTTTGATAAATGGAAATTCTAGATCTAGATTTTCCTAATACTGTAAACAATTTGGAGCAAAATTCGAAGTGGGTATTAATATCGCATGAAAATTGCATGAAAAATAATATTTTCCTAAGACAAGCTTAACACGGCTTTGGAATAGGACACTCTACGTTTTTTGCCTTTTTAAAATGACCTGTTATGTTTACAATGCCAGGCAATAATTATGATTTGATGGTGAATCGTAAACATGAACTTGCAGGGAGTGCGACAATTTTTCATTAATCTATGACATCTCGAAGGATGACGCGCGCTGTACGCACTAGGGGGATCGTCAGGCTCGAATGTTTGGCACACAGTCACGTTTACCCCCTGCGGGTATCATATATAATCTTGTCACTCTAAGTATATTCCACACTGTTTTATCACTCGACATCATCACCCACACCGGGATCGACTATGTTCACCTATTTCCGTGTCCAATGAATGTGTTTATTAGTATTGCATTATAATAATTCATGCGTAAGATTCTGAATTCTGAAGTTGACTGTCACTTTCTGAATGTCAGTAAAACTTGAATTTGGAGTTTATTTCCATTGACAATGGACTCATACTTGATTTTACGCTAATTATGATCCCAATTCTCATAGTCAAAAGCTCGAGCTTCCATGCATTTGGCAAACGGACGTGCTTTGGTGCTGCTAACGAAACAAGAACTCGCAATTAAGTAACCTGTTTCGATTCTATACATTTCCTGTTGAAATCTTTTATTGTTCGATTTTTTTTTTTCACTTGAAAAAGGCGAACGCCGAAAATTTTGTGTATTTTCTGTCTTCTCTTTAGTTTGCTTTGTATCGTTTGGGTTTCATTTCTCACGCAGGGCTTCGCTACATACAACTTTTTCTTTTTGCCCAATTTTGACTTTGCTTATAGCCCTGCTGCGACTCCAGTTTTTCTGCGGTTTTTATGATATTTCCCAATTCTTATAGGCGACTTCATCATCACGAAGTAACATGACATTAATTTTAATTGTCGTAGTTTTTCTTCCTGCTTGCGACCAGTTTTCAAAATTCTCCTGAATTGTTCTATACTTTTCTTTAAAACTGGGTCATCACAACTACAGTCAACCAAAGTGACACAACAGATGAGGGTTCATTTCATACAAACAAACGAAAAAAGGCCAAAAACTCGAAGGTTCTGATTTACGTCAGACTTGCCTGGCTGAGCGAGGTCATGGGAGATCCTGACACAAGGAAACACAGATCAAATTGTTCATTAGCCCGAAATCCGTCACCAAAGATGCGGCCAGACTCAAACAAAACGTGAGCTTTTCCCTCTGAACAACTTTCCCCTTTCAGTTCACGGCCATTTTTAGGGCCACGCTGAGACCTGGTGCAGACCAAATTTGAAGGTACTGAGCCTGGTAATGACGGAGCTGTAAGAGACAGGAGACCCAGTGACCGCAGGCGTGATATTTGGCTGTTGGGATTATTTTCTTTCCTTCTTCCAGGCTTTGGCGCGCGTTAAAACTCCTGTCACGACAAATAGTGGAGTTGAATGGACAAATGTTCACGTCACATTGCAACTTCAATCAAGCCCCGGGGAAAAGTTAGTGTCGCAAACCTACCCAAATTGGACATTCTCATCCCACCGGTTTTAGAAACGGATTTGGCACTGTCCACAATGTAAAAGTATGTGGCGTAGTTTGAACATTCAGTGTATAATATCATTGCCCAAAGGAAAAAAAAAACTGCCTTGATAACGTTTGAAATTTTAACTATACAGTCACTGTCAATTATGATATAAACGGTGTTCTCACAAGCACGATTATGTATTATTACGTTTCCGTGTTATTGTCGACATCATCGATAGTCGTCCAGAAAATGAGTGTAAAAAATAAATGGCAATATACGAAAGCCAAGGAGAGCAGAAGAGCGAAGCAGAGAGAGAGATAGACAGAGAGAGAGAAAGACAGAGAGCGATATAGAGAGAAAGACAGAGAGCGAGAGAGAGAGAGAGAGAGAGCGACACAGAGAGAGAGAGAATTACAATGCCGCTCTGGCAGCTATAATTTCATCACATACATGTACTATTAAATTTTAGATCTAAATATGAATATGAAGAGGCACCACGGAAGTTGGTAACAAGAAAAGAAACGACCAAAAAAACCCGGCCCAAAATGACATGTCTCTGATTTCGCCAAAATTCCCGCCTTCAAAACAACGCACAGACAATGCCAACATACACATTTCACAGTGTTCGCTCGTCTCACTAAACTGTCGATTCAAAATTAGTGTCAAGTGCCTTCTTATGTGAAGTTTGATCAGGGGAAAGTGTTGAAAAGTGTTGATCCTTGGAACAAAGAGGCTACAACCTTCCAGGCCCGTTTACGTACGTTTAAATTACTTTACACGGTCTAGGTAGAGTCAAATTAGCGTGGAAATCTCTCCATAGAGTTGGAGCTAGGCTCTCTGGTCTCACTCAAGTGTTTGTATCTGGTGTACAATCCAGCGTGTCTCTGTCGTTAAAAAGCCGTAGATTCAGGAAAACACGCCCACACGTAGGCGATTTTCTTATTCTGTCAGAACTGAAAGATGTTCTTGAAACATTAAGGACAGATTAACCTTAAAGTACCCAGACATAGATTTCTTTATTGGAAACTTTTGAAACGGGCAAACCGGTTTAAAATAGATAAACTGGATTATATTAATAAATATTTTTAGCGAAAAATCAGTACTGCAAAGCATAATATTGAAAAAAGAAAAGAAAAAGCATTGCACACTTAGCCGGCATATTACAAATATGGAACTCTGGCTTCTACAGGGTTAAAGACAGACTAAACATTCGACACCAGAAAATCTCTGTCTCTTTCAAACTGCACTGCATGACCTTGACGGCTCTCACTTTCCCTGGCCTTAAGACCAGGTGTTTGTGAATCAAATCTTACGCATAAACGTTTTCGAAGTCGGTCGTGCCGACGTGTTTTCTAGACACCTGATGTTTAAAGAAGATTCGATGCCATTGTCCCCTGAACTACGTTTGTTTTCAAAACATAACACTGAAAAGGATATCGATCATCACTCTATGGGTGCGACAGGAAATAACACTGGTTAGGTGGTTATGACTAGCACCCCCCTTCAACCTACACCAACTAAGTTTGTGAAAGTTGTGGTTTTAAAATTGGCGTACAAGACACCGTGTGTACAATTTAATGGTGACAGTGATGAATGATGGGATTACCTAACAAACAAACCCTGAAAAAAAAAAACGAGCTTATCGATATAGATGAAAGTGACAGTGAGCAAAATAAGAATGACAAGGTTTATGTCTTGAAACATTTTACCCGCGCATTATCTGTCTAGTCAAAACATTTTGAACAGACTTTCTTGCTGAAAAATAAAAACTGCTTGTGACTCTTCTTACAATGAAGTCAAAATCTTCAGGGGGTTTGGGGGGGGGGGGGGGCAGCGCAAATTTACCAATTGGTCTAAAAGCTGTAATTGAAATCATCTGACAAACGAAAAGTTTATTGTGCAATGAACCTCTAATCAAACTATCTCAGAGTCTTTTCAGAAATTCGCAATGCAAACAAAATCGAACTTGACCATCTGGCCCGAATAGCCATCCCAATACAATATGCCCTGAATTGTTATCACAACAGATAAACTGGGCTTGACTGCTGTAATGTGAAAACAGTAATAGCGAAATGATCACACGGGCAAAAATTAACAGTAACATACTGCACGTATCTTGGACTAGACTAATGGCGGTATGTAAGAGCAACACACTGCCAACACCGCAGACTCGACCATCAACAATGGTTAACTCTATATAGGTCAACGCCTTTCTTTGAAGATACGCTTTGCTTGCATGGGTCTGTAATTATGACCTGCGTGTCCTGCAATGGTCAGATATTTGGACTAGCAATTTCACAATTTTTTCCGTTTCACAGTTTGAGCAAATATTCAACTTCCGGCCGACTTGAAGCAGTATGGGACACTTGACCTTCTGAGCGGTCCTACAGGACATTCACCCGACACACCGGGCTGTGCAGGTACGGGGAGCTGGGCAAAAAATATCAAAAGTTACCTTCAGCTTCAGGTGGAAATTGGTCAGTTCCAAACATCGAATCTTTTCGCGAGAAGACTTCACAAGCAAATTATAAAGGCGGTTCACTGTGTGATTCGGGTATAATTAAAAAGCATCATCTTATATTGCTCATACGCTTTCATTTAGATCCAAGACTAAATCTAGTTCATACTCGTTTAAAGATAATGTAAAAAAAAAAAAAATGAAGACGATTTAACCGCGCACAATTAATATTTACTCAAATACAGATCATGAATTAAATTCTAAATGATGCTGAATAATAGTTTTGTCAAAATTATGAAATGGACAAGGTGTGCTTGAAAAGCCGGGTCGTTTTATACTCCTAATTATGTAGACGGTAAAATGAATCTCAATTTATAACCACTTTAAACTCAAATAACCCTGACGGATCACAAAAAATCATGAAAAAAGCTGATTACTGGCGTATTTCCTTTAACATTTAATATCCAGTATTAGAGAATATCGGTGCCTGTATGTTCATTCTAATTACAAAGTAAGATTTAAACCCTTTGTTTTTCTTCTCTTTTTTTGAGGCTTTGATTTTAAACAGTATCCAAAATGCTTGCGTACTCAAAAAAGTACCAAGTTCTAATCTACAAAAGTAAACTACCAGATCTAGATGTCCAATAGCCCGGGAGGTCCTGTGTACTCAGGGATTTAAAGATAAGATAAGATAAATTTTATTCGTCCTTGTCCAAGGAAATTTGTTTTGATCATTGAATACATAACAATACAGTTACAGAAGCAAAAAGTATGATACATAGCGCGCACACACACATATATACACACACACTGATAAATTAACTAAATTAACAAAATTAACAGTGCACACAATATGCTTCCCTAACTAAAACACATTGACCTGACACGCAGGACATAATTCAACTGTGCACAGATTACGATCAAGATGACGACATTATTGTAACATCCTAGTTGATGATGGAATAAACGATTTAAAGTAGCGCTCAGTTTTAGTTTTCTTTGACAACAGCCTTAAACTTCTTACAGATCTTATATATTCCTTGTTCAGGGGATGTTGGGGGTCATTTATAATAATATTAGCTTTTTTAATACAAGCACCAGTGTACAGCTCATCAAAATATGGCAGATCACAGATACAAATTTTGGATGCTTTTTTAATTAAATTATTGATCTTATTTTTATCTTTTTGTAAGATGTTTCCTCCCCAACAGACAACTCCATACATCAAAACGCTCTGAATAGCCATGGTGTAAAATATTTTCGGAATGCTTTTGCTAACTTTTAAAAAGCGGAGTTTTCTGAGGAAATACATGCGCTGGTTGGCTTTCTTGTATACATATGTTACATGCGCATGCCAGTTAAGCAATGAATCAATAGTAATGCCAAGATATTTGGCCTCTGTGACAATTTCAACCTCTTCATTGTTGATAGTAAGAGGGCAAACAGGATCGTTGTTATTTTTCCTAAAGTCAAAAACACGCTCTTTTGTTTTCTTAACATTCAGTAGAAGATAGTTGTTATTACACCAACAATGAAAGGATTGTACAATGTTAGAATATTCGTGGCCAGAGTTAGGTAAAAGGCCTAAAATAGCAGAGTCGTCGGCAAATTTAAGAAGGTAAACGTTGTTGTGTGTCACAGTGAAATCATTTGTATACAATGTATACAAGGCAGGTGACAGCACGCAGCCTTGTGGCGCTCCTGTGTTTGTTGTGAGTAATTTGGAAAATGTGTTGTTTATATCCACAAACTGGCTTCTCTGTGTTAGAAATTCGAAGATCCAGCTCTTTAAAAAAGAACTCATCCAGTCCCGAGCAGTTTACATGTCCATTGAAGAAAAAAGACCAGCTAATCCCTCTTTTCCCCCACCCCCTCTCTCTCTTTTTTGTTTGACGTTTTTCTTTCGAGCGTGGGAAAGATAGAACTGTGTGATAGTTCCGCCACTGTAATAAGTTTAAAAAAAAAAAAAAATCTGTGAGTTTTTATGGACACATATCACACAAACAACATGGCAGCTGCTACGTTTACCCTCCCATAGATAGTGAATTCCTGTTGATAGGGCACGCACGGTTTGGTTGTAGTTGCCCATAAAAAACACAGTGAGGTTGTCAAAAGGATGAAGATCCCCAGAACCCCAAGTATCAAGCCAGCAAACCGGTCCATCGTGCTGCAAAATATCACTCTCCCTGAACTTAGTTTTTTTGTTAATCTCATGCAAATCACCTATTGGGACAGCGCAAGGATGTTGTCGACAGCCCCGCTGATCTCGTGAACAAAAAAAAAAAGGACTGGTTTGAAAGATATTTTCAAACGTGTGAAAATGTTCATTTTCCTGCCAAAATGCAAGTGTATGTTGACTTTCCTTAGGATGGAGAGTTAACACAGTACTGACAGCAAAGAACATTTCTTAAATCTCAAGAAATAAGAGAATGGAAAGGTGATATAAACACTGTGTGGGTAAATCTGAATATATAGTAATATCGTTATGTAATTGTAATACAACTTTTTCTTTTCAAATGTTCACAAATCATACACGTTCGGGACCCCCCCCCCCTTCCCCCCACTGTACGATGAAACTGTTTGCTGCTGCTGTTGTTGTTGTATTCCAATGGTGTCATGTTCCAGTTACAGCCTAAAAATACTAAACTTCAATCTGATATCTGGTGGGAAGTCTCAAATAATTATTTCAACCAACACAGTCATCTGTTCCATGCATGAAAGTACTACTAAGAGAAGCAAACACATTCACGTAGACGACTTTCTAAGGGGTGGGGGTGGGAGTGGGGGGCGGGGAGGGGGCTGGGGCGCAGTATTTACAGCATGACAAATCCCCCCCCCCCAAAAAAAAAAAACAACAACAACAAAAAAGCATCACCAATGGAATCAGAAACCAACAAGACAACAGTAACACAAATAGGTATCGTCTATACGTGTCATGTAGCCAACATACAGGATTTTTCTGACTATCTTGTGGCTATTTCCTACAAAGTTGATACCGTCATGTCGCCAAGGTAAATGTTGCTGTGACCAACTAGCTAAACCTGATCTCAGTTCGATCCAAGACTTTCCAAAAGCTTCACTGTGCAAAACAAAATCCAATTTGGTCGCCTGGCGCACACAGTCAGTGTGACATAGATAATGACCGTTATGAAACTAAAGATCAACGACCAGCGACAGTCATCTCTCAATGACACAGAACCAAACCAACAACAAAGTCAAACTGTCATAGGTGACTAATCTCCCTACATCAATTGAACCAGTTATTCCCAGCTACAAGGTCATCACAGACGTAGCTGAAAAGTGAACGGCCATATTTACGCCAAAATTTTAATCTCATACCCCACATTAAACTTATTTAATGGTCAGATCTATTTCAGAGTAGTAGAGACAGCTATTACAGTTAAAGTGACTACGAGAGATGAATGTACACAAGTTAAACGTTGTGACGACGTGGATGTCCTGTCGTGAGGGCAGATAGTCCTATCTCGACTTCATTCAGGTCCATACCCCGCCTATGTTGATCTAAGATGAAAGGGGGATGAAGCATGTATGAAAACTTTAAGGGCTGCCCTGGGTTAATGGTAGGTTACGGATCGGAGGGAGCCATTATTGAGGTTCTAGACACGGCCGTCAGCGGAGATTCTCAAAGTAAAACCCTCTGGACCTTAATCACACTGTAATCTTACTTGACTCTCTCTGTAATTCAAGCAAATGTGGCCTTAAACAACCAAGAAACAATTGCAATAACAAAAAAAGCCATAGAATACACTCTTTGTAGGCTTTGCCAAAAGGTGATGATGGAAATCTATGAAAAATTATGTTAGTAAGTTGTCGACAGGTCAAGCACCAAGCACCAACGTTATCAAGACGGCTAAATAACTGGTATGAAATTGTCACCGTTCCCTGACGCTGTAATGACTCAAAGATTCGAAAATCGACTTTTTAATACGCCCAAGTACACTCGAAGCCGCATCGAATGGTCTTGGTTCCAAATTCCTAAGTCGAAGAATAATCGAATGGCAAACCTTCAAAAACTCATTGTCAGTAGACCAGTTGTGCTAAAATAAAACAGTTGTGTCCTTCTCCTGAAAAGTAGTTAAAAACCAAAATACTACATATTTACTACAGTTCTAGGGAACGGTGAGGAGATAAGTTATCCCTTGAAGTTCCAGTGCTCACCAGCTCAATAAATTCTATTTTTGAGTTCTGCAAACTGACGAAGGAGAAGTCCCCAAAATGTCAATGTATTAATGGTCGATTTGGAAGTGAATAACCGCAGAAGGCCAAAAGTTTCGATAATATTTTTACTGGGTAAAATCATCCCCCATCTCCTGGTCAGTCGTCTTTATATAGCCTATCTGTGCAGGGAAGCTTTCTTACTTATCACTAGAAACTTTTAACAGAGATGAAATTAATAAAGGTTATGACTGTGCCTCAAAGGAGTGGGACTGCTTAGGTCGCCTGCTTGGTGGAAACAAACCAAAGACTATTAATGATAGGGGGAAAAACGTCCATAACTGTGATAAGTGACACATGACAAGTCACTATTTTTGGTCTGCACAATTCCTCGCGTGATAATCTATAATTTATCGGTCCTATCTCGACTTCATTCAGGTCCATACCCCGCCTATGTTGATCTAAGATGAAAGGGGGATGAAGCATGTATGAAAACTTTAAGGGCTGCCCTGGGTTAATGGTAGGTTACGGATCGGAGGGAGCCGAAAGGCCGCTGCCCGGGCAAAATTGAAATTGAAATTAATAGATTAAAATTTATCCATATCATCCCCCCTCCCCCACCAGCAACAACAAAAATTTATTATTATTCATTATTAAATATATATTGTTATTAATAAATTTTCAAATATTATGTGAGTTGTAAACTGATGTGAGTTGTGAACTGCTGTGAGTTGTGAACTGTTGTGAATTGTGATCTGCGCCTAACAGGCTTCGTTACAATTTCCTCCAAGATAGAGAGAGAGAGTGAGTGTGACAGCGAGAGAGAAAGAAGCAGTGCAGTGTGTTTTAGCGCCTCGCAGGCAGCTCCATTCTGCTCTGTGGTTGACATGAGATTGTGTGCATATTATGTACAATTAGAATGTGGGAGTGAATGCGTTTGTAAAGTAGTAAATAAGTTCTGTAAAGCGCTTAGAGCCTGTGGAACAGGGTTAAGCGGTATATAAATGCCATTTATTATTATTATTATTATTATTTATGGTTTACGGGTACTATAAAGAGAGCCGTTTGAGAACCATTAAGCTTTAACACTGGGATCAAAGCAGCGATGTACGTGCGTCATAAGGATGGGAAATCAGATCTCACAGGTCTTTAAGAGTGTAGCATGCCATGTCAACCACACACTAAAGCAGTAAAGCCTCTAAAAATACGAGGATATTCAGACAGCAAGCACCGGCCCAACGGACGGGGAGGGGGGGGGGGGGCGCTAGTTGAAGAGAGATATCAGGTTTTTCATCAAACAGTCTTGTCAATGACCAGGCTCTACATTTAAATGTCATTTATCTCTACACTGCAGCTCGGGCGTAGCTTGTAAAGCCTTTAATAACAATTCTCACCTTGAGCACTGCGTGACGACTCAGTGGTGAGAAGTGATGAGAGGTAATATGATTTGACATTGGAGTGTTATTATGTTATTAGTATAAGAATTGGCAGGAGATGCTTGGAAAATAAAAATAACAGCTGTCGCGACAACAGTGTCACCAGATTATTGTAGTGCCGAAGCTGCCAGTAACAGTGGGTATTGTGAGCTATCTAGACCTGGAGCTACGTACTGAGCAGGCTGTATAATCATCAACGTGAAAACCACAAGAAAGAGATGTATTCGTTACACGCTGGCAGAATGAACGCTGACCCTAATCCTTAGCCTCACTGCCACTCACCGTTCCTAAGATTAAGAGTAAATAGCCGGTTTTTTCACATTGTCTTCAGACAGATCGGACTCTGAACACAAACAATAATTATTCGTAATTACAGTGAGTAAGAAAAACATTTCTAAATTGCAAAATGTGTTGGTTAAACTTCAACATAATTCTGCGTTGTCCAGCCAGAAACGAAAGATAATGTTGAATAGTCTATTTCAATATTTTAATATATCTTTAAAGGTCATAAAGCGGTTCAGTAAAGGCTAATGATTACACAAGTCATAGTATACACATCTTCATTACAAACAATATTTACAGCTTAATAGCTTTAATACTGACATGCAAATCCCCTTTCTAGATAATCCCGCTGGCTAATGTGTTTGGCAGGGTGCATGTCACAAATGTGTACACAGTGTTATAGGTCTCTGGATACACTTTCATTTGTCCACCCGCTTCACTTTCAGGCCTTGGCCGAAATCTGAAACATTTCAGCCTTACCCGGAACCAGGCCCAGTCATAACTTCAAAAGCTTTAATCCAGACTTTGATAAACTCTGCTCCTAAACTATTGTCATGTTTCTGATTCGGCTGATTGAAAGACAGACAAACACACTGCCTGGGAGGTCGTCCACAGATTGCAGGCTAATAGATCGCATTCTGTCTCACCAGTACTATCTGACCCCCTTGAGCCCTGACGCCACCTTTCTCACCCCCCCCCCTCCCCCATTTCCTTCGTAAAATTGCCAAAATAAACAAACGTTGTCCACACCAAGAGAGTTTTAAATTATGCCTGCCTATACAAGGGCGAGTGAGCCACAATATTCAGAGCGGATTATTTAAGTTTTGCCCAATTACCGAATAGGTTGTATGTGGCCACTGACCAATTCCAAAACGTGTCCTGTCTTTTCTTCTGAAAAAATAAATACTTTAGGGAATTGGCCAAAATATTGCTTATGTGCTAATTCATGTTGCCAGGACAGACTGAGAAATAATTAAGATGAGATGAAATGAAATACAACGGGAGACAGGTGGTTTGTGTTTCAGTTTTGGGTTAGCAGCGCGTAGGCACGGTGACGGTAAGATAGAGGGAGAGTGAATGTGAAATAAGAATATACAGTGCTAAAAATACAAAATAATCATGCAGAAAGAGAAACAGTGAGAGAGCGAGAGACAGACAGACAGACAGACAGACAGACAAACAGACAGACCAATGAGAGAGTGAGAGAGAGAGAGACAGACAGACAGACAGACAGACAAACAGACAGACAGACAGACAGACAGACGGACAGACAGTGAAAGAGAGCCAGAGAGAACACTTCAAGGTTTTATATGGATTTAAGCCTTGGCTGCCGTCTCGCAATCTTCGGTTTCCACCTTTATAGAGCGACCAGTCGCATCACCCGGCAGTAAACCGTGTGGGTCCTTCCTATAAAGGTCACGACTTCTGACCCCGCATACAATAACTTTACCAGTCATACAATAACATAAAGTTGGGCCCACACATGTTATCTTTGTACCTGATCCAGCTTAGTCTTTTCAATCAAAGAAATGAACGGACTGCCCACTGTCAGAGGGAACCGTTAACGCGGCAATTAACCTGGAATCTTAAGTCTAGCCAGAAAATACGATTGTAATATTTTCATATTATATATCGGTCACTTCACATATACTTTGCTCCAGAGTCGTCCCGAACTGACAGTTTTGTTGAAAAGGAGAGAACAAAACGTATGCTAGAATCTTAGGAGTATGGTAAAATCTTAGGATTATGGTAACATCTTAGGACTATAGTAAAAACTTAGGATTATAGTAAAATCTTAGGATTATGGTCAAATCTTAGGATTATGGTCAAATCTTAGGATTATGGTAAAAACTTAGGATTATAGTAAAAACTTAGGATTATAGTAAAAACTTAGGATTATGGTAAAATCTTAGGATTATGGTAAAATCTTAGGATTATGGTAAAATCTTAGGATTATGGTAAAATCTTAGGATTATAGTAAAATCTTAGGATTATAGTGAAAACTTAGGATTATGGTAAAATCTTAGGATTATGGTAAAATCTTAGGATTATGGTAAAATCTTTGGATTAACAGGTTTTAACTGATTTGCTCCCAGCCGGTTTCTTTCAGAGATAGAGTTCTCATACTGCCCTTTTCGAAAGCTGGGAATAAGTAATACGGCTAAATTATAAGAGCGTTGATAAAATTTACTAAAATGTCAAATTATTGGAAATTTGAGAAAAAATATTTTTCAGTCTGATTTTCATGCACTATTTGAAACTAGTGTTTTTCGGATGAACCGTTTAGAGCGGCTTATTTGTAGTGAGTCAGTTAAGTTGAGAAAGCTCGTCTTGCACTGTGCATAGCTCAATGGATGAGGCATGAACATTGCAGATTCTTGATAATCCACATGTCCATTTTTAATCTTTGACAGCGTTGGCACAAATTGGTCCTTAATTGCTTATTCTGTTAGTGAATGGCCTTTTTTGTGGGCTAACGTCTGAGCAGCTATCTATTATTTCTCCGGCTGCTATAAATTTCATATTAAAAACAATTCTATCACTTCTACGATATCAAATTTGCATTTTTAAAACTTTCACCAATCCCTCTGTTACAGCCATAGTTGACTTGCGAATATCTAAAATATTCACCGTATACTCTGAGTCAGAATTAAGGCACATTTTCTTTAGATATAAAATGAAAAAAAAAAAAAAGGTAGATGGCGCGCAAACTAACTCGATCACTGAACCCAATGAAGCTTGATACACTTTTTACTGGTACGCATTTGCACTACGAGATTCATGCATAATAACAACGCAGACCTTTGGCATAATCAACCCGCCGGTTTAAAC
Source organism: Onchidella celtica (assembly GCA_963931925.1). Classification (NCBI taxonomy): domain Eukaryota; kingdom Metazoa; phylum Mollusca; class Gastropoda; order Systellommatophora; family Onchidiidae; genus Onchidella; species Onchidella celtica. Next base: position 6,952,754 of record OZ007573.1, on the reverse strand, counting down.
GGCCAGTATGCCCCTCTCCTCGGACACTGTTTTCTACAGTAACACTGATACCGCTTAATACCGCAAAATGCCGCATCACGGTATTATTTATAGTATTATTTATACTCTTCTAAACAATAAACTTTCTGTGGTCACAATGAAATGAGAAATTCGAAACTGAAAATACGGCACTCTGAACATTTCAGGAATGTGCTCATAGAACACTCACTCGCAGAAACCATCAAAAGTTTATGAGCACTTGCTGGGGGCAAAATAGAAAGAAAACGGGGCTGGGGTGAAAGAAGGCGCTTTTTTTGTGAGCTTTTAAACAGCCATAAGAGTATTAGATTACCCTATGGTATTTAGTAGTAAAGCGATACTAGTATAATCTCTGTAAGGGGGGCTGGCAACGTAGTGTCATAGGGTAAGCATCTCTGGTACTGAATGTGTAAGGGCGAATGATTCAGATGTCAAAGGTTAAAAAAAAGCCCAATGTCTATCATGATAACAAATTATGTAAGAGAATATACTAAGCACACCTGTCCTGTCCTGTCCTGTCTCTCCTTAGGTTCCAATCCCACCCACTACCTTCTGTGGCGGTATTTTTTTTTTTTTTTTGACAATTCGTTTATCTCGAGTTCTCTTCCCCCTCTTTTCCCCTCTCTCTCCACCTTTTCCCGATTTCTGATTATTTTTCCAAAGAGCGCTCCCTCTCTCGCTCTCTTTCTCTCTCTCTCTGTCCCTCCCTCCCTCCCCCTCTCTCTCTCTCTCTCTCTGTCTCTCTCTCTCTCTCTGTCTCTGTGTATGTTCCTGTTTGTCCACTGTTTTAACTCCATGTGATCTGAAAAATTCCCATCAAATGACTTTCCAAAACTTCAGTCAAAAACAGAACAATGCGGCGCGGCCTCTCCTCTAACATTTCTGTTTACGCCCTTCCCACCTCCTCCCTCTTTTCTCCCAAAGGATGCCGGCAGGAGGTATTTCAGCACAAGAAGTAAACAGTTCTTCAATACCCAGAAGCCAGACAGAACACCAACATCATTACTACGGGCCAGATATACATCACATGTACAGTCAAACGAGGGATTTTCAACCCTTTTCATCCCGTTAAAAAAACCGGGGTTAACTATTAAGATATAAATTCCAAGCTGACCCGTCCAAGCCTGTAACATCCCTTCCACGGGGCCAGGCTAAACAGACCATAAAAGAAACTCTGGTGAGCATAGTGAGAAAGATACGGAGATAGAAATGATAGCCGCCATGTTTCATGACCAGACTTAGTTTCATAAAGCGCAGCTTCTATTATTTTTATTTTATTTTTACTTAAAGAGAGAGTTTTTTAAGTGAAGCTTTAAGCTTTCCAAAGGCCAGAGGACCGAAAGGAATTCCTCTCAAACTTCAGGAACATCAGGATTTGACAATGTCTCATAGAATGTATTATTATGTTTTCCTTGCTGTGGGGATGTACATGTTGCCAATAGAAGACATAGTTATACCGAAAAAAAGGAATGAATTGTAAAAGAAAACCAAATGAAAAATGAACAATTGGAAAGAAAACAACATTTAAACATAATTAGATCAAAGAAACAGCACATCGGTAAATTACTTCATTAATTTTTATCCAGTTTAATTTTCATTGACAGCCTGAAATTCTTCTTGAACATTCTTTTTATTTAAAACGACGCTTCCGAACAAGGACCATTGTCTGAGAAAACTGACCGTAGATTAATTTAATTCCCACACCCACAGGGTGTTCTGTTCTAGATCTAATTACTTTCAGATAACGTAAGACTGGACTCACCCCAGAGGTAACAGTATCTAACTGTATCACATTGCGATCTGTATTTGGTGAAAGACAAACTTTAAAATAATGTAGCAAATCTATTCTTACTGGTCTGTCCAGCCCCGGTATGGACAAGGACCGCATGCACAACGTGTCCAAGAAAACTTTTTTAAAAAAACGTTCAAGAGGGTTTGGATTTTTCTGTTGAATTCACGTTTCATGAGGATCAAAACAAGCTATTCGACGTACGAATTGCGATAGGAGGATGGAGAGGAGGTTTTAATCTACATGTGATATTCTAAAAAAAAAAATCATGTTAAAAAATGAACTTGTCCTCGACTTGCAAATACGGTCTTTTCTGCAATATAGCAGAGTTAATCTTAACCAGCAAATGTATCACTTTCCAGTTTTATCCTTTCTTATTTAGACAATCCTCAGCACTAGATCTACGCCTGGGGAACTATGAAAGATTATTTTCTGACGTGGACCCACAGCGCCGCTTGCTCTTACCAAAAAAGGAAAAAAATCTACAACTTCATTTAACCAAAAACAACAACAACAACAACAAAAAACCAACTTGTATAGATCTTCACACAATTCTTTTCAAATCTACACAAAAGAATCTTTGGGCATTTTACCAGTGTAATAAAGTTTATACAGAGCTATTTAGTTGTATTTCAGAAATTTAAAATGATGAAGCTCTGAATACCAAACATCAATAAAGTACCACCAGTCCCAGCCAACCACCCCCCCCCCCAAAAAAAAAACAAACCAAAAGACCTTGAAAGGCACAAAATGGCCGCTATGGTGCCGACACACGGTGAAACCTAAACTCAAACTCCAAGGACGACGAAATCACCGTCTTGTTATTATTTCTCTAAGGTTATTATAAAATCTGGTAACAATTACTTGACCAGGACTTTCTGGACACAGACAATGCTGGCAACGGAAACTCTCTTATACCTAATGTATCATCAGGGCTTGAACCCCCAACACTCAAACTTTCTGCTACAGTATCTGCCTAAAGCCCTGCAATTGATGGCTCTGTAGAAGACCCTGCGTGATTTATAGCCAGATAAGTGAAAGCTTCCGAACCCAGGGAGCCCTTGATAACATTCATCGTTGAGATCCCGAAATCTGTTAATGGAAATGAGTCTAAGGGGGGAAGAGATACAAGGTAATAAAAGAAAAATTGCCGGACAATGGCCAGGGATGAGAAAACAAAAAAATGGGACAGGAAGACCCGCAGATCAAGAGGTCAGTGTAAGGACAAGGAGATATTTGCCCAGGCAGTTTTGTAGCGAAGAGTCCAAACTGCAGGAAGAACACGGACGGAGAACACAGAGCCGCGATTGTAGATTGGCACGCCAGAGCGGTCCGCAACGGAAAAGTAGAACATTTTCCGGAAGTTCTTTATTTGTGTGCAGACTGGGCAATGGTCAGAGTGTTACTTTGGTAAAGTTTCTTCGTTTACATTTCCTCATTATAATGTTCATGTCTAATCTTGTGGCAGTGCGTCCTAATAAAAGGATAGACGTACAATTAAATTGAGTCATATAAAGTTGTGCCATGCCTGTCCAAAGTATTATCGACATAAATACCGCCAGAACATTTTAATGATGGCAGACGTCGTATGTCATAATGATTTGTGACTGCTCAATGGAAGTGATAAAAGCATTCAGCAAGGATGTTATCTAATTTTTACCGTGATAATCATTTTAAAAAATCAAAAGCGTAAATTTATGGATTCCAAGCTGCACTGTGGAGCCTAGTTGCTTCTTACCTTTCCACCAATGATATTTCCACAAAAAATGATGCATTGAAGGGGGGAAATGGCCACCCTGGTGGACACGAACTGTCCAGATTTACGGTACCTCACGAATAATCTTGTCACAAGAGATGTTGTCTTTCTTTCGGCAGCGATGAGACAACAAAAACAACACGGGGAGGAGGGTCGGGGGGGGGGGGGGGTGGGGGGAATCAAACAGTCATCAGTTTTCTTTTTCAATGGCTGCCCCCTATTTCTTGTTCCGTGATGCTTGCTCTTTGAATTTAATCTTGACGTCAGAAAAGATTTCTATGAATTCAGACGGCAATGTTGCCCACACTACAGTTGTAACAGTTCTCCAGCAAACGGAAAATGAGCACTGGGTGATCTTTTAATATTGGATTACAGATCAACGACAGTACAAACATACTCGTTCAGACCTCCACACGGGCCATCCATAAAGTATGGACACACAAGTTTGGCCATTTTTGACACCCACATCTTCCCCCTTGTCCGTTTTTCATACGTTTGTCTTCAACCCCCACACCCCACATCCCACACTACCCCCACCTTAACCAGCATAAAACCATTAACATTTTTTTAAAATCATAAAATGATGACAGGACATGATAATTATGGCCATTGCTGTTTTTGAAGGTTAACCCTCGGCGTGCACTGGTTGCACTGGATCGCTCAACTAGTTGAATAGTGACGTCGCGACACCAAGTTTCAGTCTTTGGCTCTCTCCGTATTGACAAACGGTCAGCAGCTAAATTCACTCCTTTCTCCCGCTGCTTCTTTCATGGCATATTCTTCCGATTTTGGATAAGCAGCTCATATTACAGTACTGGCAGGTAAGAGAGGTGCCGCGAGATTGTGGGGGTTTCTCCTTTCTTACTTGGCGCTTCTCAATTTGGTCTGAGATGATGTTGTTCTCGAAGTGTTGGACCCCAGCTCTCACTGTGGACTTCCAAGCTGAACGGTCCTCTGTTAGTTCTTTCCAAGTTCCAATGTTGATATTACACTTTACCATGTAGTTCTTGCACTTGCCCAAGTTTCAGTAACATCCAAAGAAACGAACTGATTAGTTAAATTCGTAGCTTGGATCCAACTCTAGTCGGCTGGTGCGCCAAGTTTCAGTGATACTCACGCGTCAGTCGGCTAGTTGGCACGCTTAGCATTACCCAACTTCATCTCCATCGTCTTTATGCGGCCTGATGATAATGATACATCATACAATATGAGCTTTGCTATTATCACAGATCCTCAAAACACAGAGCATTATATTGCAGAACTGCACACACTTCTCAGCACTGCGAGAAACGTATTGGCCCAAACCCACCGACCTGAATATCAAACTCTATGGTGCCCTGCCAGAAATGCAGAAAACGGTAGATTTTCTTAAAAGAACAAATCTGTAGATTTAGACTGGTGAACGAAAGAAGAAGAATAACAGATACAATTGTCAGCAATGTTAAAAAAAAAAAAAGTTGAAGCCTCAAGATTGCATTGACCCGCAGTTCCTGAGGGGGGGGGGGGTTCCACAGACGTTATATGAACCATATTATGAAAGCTGCCTTCTCTTCCGTCACCCCCACCCCCCGTTTTCCCCACCATCTTTTGTTTTCCTTGACCCTAACCCTCCACTATAATCTGCATGCAAACACACACGAACACAGACAATGCAAACACACACGAACACAGACATTCTCATGTGCTCACACCGATGCGCACACACACATTCGTATTACTCAGTTTTGAGCACTGCACCGACGACCCTTCCCTCAACAATGAGCACCACTCTTTCACACATTCCTTACCAAAGCCCAAAACTCGAATCGGCCAGGAGGTCATTCTGAAGAAGTGACCTGGTCGCCTGGAAAATAATATGAATCGCTCGATCTTTAGAGGTCTAGACGCTGAGATGTAGGCCGTTGCACTAAAGTTTGATCCATCCATCAACAAAAAGCAACATTTGTACAAATACTCTCACGAACTAAAAGTTGTAAAAACGAGTGAGAAAATTGAAGGCAGCTGTCGTCACACAAGGTCCACCAGAGGTCAGTGAGTGGCAGTGGGCACAGTGCCAGATGGTGCCGCAGATCGTCCACTCTGACGTGGAACAAAACAGTGAGAAAGGGGGGAGTGAGAGAGGGAGATAGAACAGCAGCCTAGCTATCTATCGTACCATCAGACTGAAGTAAAATCTCTTATCTCCATTTGTACTTTTGTTTTTAAAAAAGAAAGAAAACACACACACACACACACACACACACTAATTTAGGAAACGGAGGTTGGGTTGAGGTCTGGGGGGAGGTAAGGAGGGGGAGAGAGAGAGAAAGTGAGAGAGTGAGACAGAGAGAGAAAGAAGGAGGGAGAAGGTAGAGAGAGACAGACAGACAGAGAGAAAGAGACGGACAGAGAGAGAGAGACAGACAGACAGACAGACAGAGAAAGAGACAGACAGACAGAGAGAGAGAGAGAGAGAGACAGACAGACAGACAGACAGTCAGACAGACAGAGAGAGAGAGAGAGAGAGACAGACAGACAGACAGAGAGAGAGCGAGAGACAGACAGACAGAGAAGAGAGAGAAAGAAGAAGGGATAAGATAAAACATTACGGAGGGAAACATGGTATAAAGTAAAGTAGCGGTAAGACCCTAAAAATAAAACTCATTATATATTCATTAAAAGAAAGGGGGGGGGGGGGAGAGCATAAATAAGAATAATTGTAAGGCCGAAAACTCTAAAGGTCTTGAACTTAATTCTGTGGGGGGTCCCTTGTTTTTTTAATTTTTTTTAATTTCCATACAAATAATTTATCTGTGCTCTACTATTATAATTCCTCTTGATGTCAACAAAACCGCAATTATTATTATACGTGCAATATTCACCGTGACAAAGGCCTTCGCTAATTCCTTCAAGCGTGAATACGCTATAATTGCAGCTTAACATTTACGCAATCGTTGCATAATGACTTTGTGGCACGCAATGTGTCTTCCTGGACTCACCAATGTACAGAATTTGGAAAACTGGGATTCCTAACATTCGTTTAAAAGAGCCAGTGACAGCATGAATAATCAGCAGCTGATGTAGTATGTGGCTTTTGAAGATGGGGGGTTGGGGGGGGGGGGAGGCTGGAATAAACCATGTATCTTTCCACAGAAGTTCGGCCTATCTTGACTCCCAGTTCAAATATCATTCAGTGGGAAAGAGTGACAGCTTATCAGATATCCACCAGGCATGTAGATCTAGTATCTCAGCAGTTCCGTTTTCATTTTATGCCCATGCATCTGTTTATCTACACCACCCCCCCCCCCCACTACACTCCTACTTTAAAAAAAAAAAAGAAAGCAAAAAAGCGACATACAGATTGAGGAATGATTGCTACAGTACTTCCAGATTGTACCATGAGATCTTTCTCTCGTGAGATCTCCCCTCGCTCTCATCAACAGCTGTACCGTCCAATAGAAGAATTCAGATAACATAGCGACATGCTCAGTTTCTGACAACTGTTTTCTGGGCGAACACGCGAACACCCGAACTCATTACTATACTATCTACCCATGCTGCTGCTGGGAGCTGAATAATTGGTCATTTTTCAAAGTTGTACTGCAAAAGCCCATGAAATCAGTCTTCCCAGAAATGGTACAGATTCAAAAGACCACATTTTTATGAGACAATTCTGCTCTTTCACGGAGGAAACACTCAACAAGCCACGCCAGAGCAAATTCACTTTTTGGCACCACTATTTTAAAGGAATGAAAAGGGGTCTAACGTTCTATACCTGGATTACTATTTTGTACGTCTAATGCTTTCCTTTGGCCATCATGAAATGCAAATGATTGAAAACTGAATAAAGAATACAGCAGAGATATACGCGGTTTGTTTTGTTTTTGCATTTAGTGTGAACATATTTTTTTTTTTTTTTTGGCGCCTACGGTTTATACCGCAAAACAGCAATATTACTGGCAATAGGTTATGGTAATGTCGTGCTATACAGCAGTTTATTGTGGAAACGTGCTTATACAAAATAAACAGTATTGTTAATTATGTCCGTGTATTGTGGCTGACAACAGAGCTGCTAAGATTGTAATCCAGAACGCTACAGCCACTTTTCAGAAAAATGATTCACTTTTCTCTGACAAAATTGGGCAAGAGACATTTTTGCCCGAACTCATAATGACATGGCAAAGTTTTCAGGTGAGATTCCAATATCCTGCATAATATCACGGTTGACGTCAGTCTCAGTTGGGCATTGCCCAGATAGGATACAAGGGATATGTTGCTTGGATTATCCCACACAATATCAAGCTTTATATCTTCTTCATATCTCTGTATGTACGTAAAAACTGAACAAGATCACATCGCCAGGATGTAGAAGAAACTTGATTATGTATTCCCTTAAAGCATAACAGTTACAGCCCACGATATACAAGGGTTTTTGTACCTTGGCTTAATCATATGCACGCTGAATAATTTATCTCTGTGAACAAACGAATCTTTCTTTTAGATTCAGCTAGGGGTTTTTTGATGGATGTGTCGCTGAGGAGATCTCTCAGTCACGGATGGTTTGAGTGGAATTTTTTGCGTGAAAATGTGACGCTTTCAAAGTGGTAATCGTTGTCACCCACGGCTGAACAATGTCAAGTCAAATCGCAGAGAGCTTGTTAGGCATAGTTTTACTCCATATTATTTACTTCTTTAAAAAAAATTCTTTTTACTGTTTTCTTCTTTTGTAGAATGTTCATCAGTTGTTTTCTTTTCAAATGTTGTTTTCCAGATTTCAAACATGAATAAGAGCGCAGCGTGTTGTAAACAGCACACAAAAATGTGTATACGTGCGGTGAGTGTAGACAAGTATTGAGGTAAAAGGATGTGTAGGTGTGAGGGTGTGTGAAGTAGTCATAATAAAGCTGTGTAACTACATGTAAATTTCCAGTCTCTGGATCAATCAAGTTTCATCTTCATCGTCCTCTTCCTCATAAAAGGTGACAAATCGGCGTGTGTTGGTCACTTTGGTCACTGGGTATGAAAGCGGTTCAGAAGTACGTTACAAAACACCTGATGCATTGTGGTGTCTCCAGTGTAATGTTTGCATTATCGAGAACGCCAAAATTTGCAAATCTTTACAAGGATAACAGAAGAGCTAGCGGAGTCCTGCTCCGTTTATTTCAATTTGTAATGCATTCCTATTCATATGCCCGGTGTCAATATAACTCTTGCACGAAACACTTTCAACTCCATGACGTGTTAAATCCGGTCTTGGGATAATTCCTTCAGGAAGTGTAATTATTATGTTTTATTTACATCTAAGACAGTTTTTTAGCGTCGCAACTTGTGAAAGGTCGGGTTTTCCAACCAATTTCCCCAGTCCTCCACCCAACTGGCGAGGAGATCAGCTGTCTTCTTAATCATCCAGTATTATCTGCTTCAGTTTTGAAGCACTTCGTCCTGTACCCAAATGATCTGCATTTCAAATATTTCTTAGTTTATCCAGAAATATATATTTAAAACAAATTAAATACATTTCAAATCAATTTTGCAAGATCCAAAATATTTGGCTGTGGGAATTTGGTCGAGCAATAGAGGTAATCCATTTGATAAATAGGGTTCTGAAACATTGTCTTTTCATTCCATCAAACTTCTCGTGTTGGTCAGCGTTATAGTATATGAATGTTATTTGACCACATGTTCAATGGTACAATTGTTTAAGACATAAAAACTAAGTAAATCCCTACGTAATTAATAATAGGGTACCACACAGTGCTCCCAATTTGCTACAAGTCAAAAATGTTTCCTTACAGTGGATTTTTTCACGCTTTCCCAGTTGACTCAATGATCATCCATTCGCACGTCCTGAAATGCCCAACACCTGTAGGTGCTTGGTAGACACACCATAGTATGATACAGTACAGCATTTTCGTGTCATACTGTGACGTCATGATGATGTGTGGTCGTGTGAAGGTGGTGATGTATTGAGACAGGAAGATTATGCAGAGGGTTTCTTTGATGAGGGACGCGTTTACAGAGGGCAGGGGTAAGGGAGAAAGAGAAAGAGGGAGAGAGAGAGAGAGAGAGAGAGAGAGAGAGAGAGAGAGAGAGAGAGAGAGAGAGAGAGAGAGAGAGAAAGAGAGAGAAAGAGAGAGAGAGAGAGAGAGGGAGAGAGAGAGAGAGGGGGGGAGAGAGAGACGGAGAAAGAGAGAAAGAGAGAGAGAGAGAGAGAGAGAGAGAGAGAGGGAGAGAGAGAGAGGGGGAGAGAGAGAGACAGAGAAAGAGAGAAAGAGAGAGAGAGAGAGAGAGAGAGAGAGAGAGGGAGAGAGAGGGAGACAGAGAGAGAGAGAGAGAGGGGGGGGGAGCACTGAAGTATGACAAATACTAAATTCTGGGACAGGCAGCCTTGATTCTGCCAAACCTGACGGAAGCTTATCATTACTTTAAGATATATTGCAAAGGTGAGAAAGCAGCATGTCAAACACACAGACAACACACAGACAACACGCACGTACACACATCAATTCCAAACCGCAGGCATTTGGCTACGCCTAAACCAAGGGGAAATAATATGGACGGGAAAGGCCAAAAAATGCAAATCCTCCCACAGGATTCCCCAGGGTTCATTATCATCTTTACTGCAGCTCTCACTGGCCTTTATGCAGGGCGGTAGGGCGGCGGCCCGGGCATCTACGCCCCCCGCATTACTGGGTTTTCAAACGTCCAGAAATAGTGAAGGGAAGCTGGACTGGTCCACCACTCAGGTCAAGCTGGGGTCAAGATGTCCATTCGTTGTCAAAATCGCTACCAGGATAAAAATGAAAGCTGAAATGGCGCAGATATGTTGGGCTTAGGGTATTGGGCATTGTCCTCCCATGAATATGAAATTAAGCGTGTCAATTAATAGGCCAAAAGACTGTAATGCGGTGTATTAGGCGTCCAAAAGTGGAGACCACCTAGTGGAGATGCGACCGACAAGGGTGTTGGAAATTGCCTTAAGGATCAACTGATAATGGTCGTTCAGTGTATGATAAAACAGGATAATAGATGATTATTTAATTCAAAGCTGGAGAAACACAGGTAGGGAACTGTGGTCAAACTTGCTGTCACATTGTAACTGAGTTCTATGGAGCAGATCCTGTACAAAGAATACTGCAGTTTCTGATAGCGTCATTGCTTAGAGTCAGAAGTGGATTTATCTTCGAGCTCTCACTTGGTCTGTCCAGTCCTTTTATGAAATACTCTTCTATCAATGACGGTAGGCATGAGTTACTTTCTCTGACAGTGTGTGATCTAGATTGACACGGGATTTGGAATGCCTGCTGTTCACACTGTTGTCATTTTAAAGACTGGGCCACCACTTGTCATGTGGTAAAAGGCAAATTCAAGTAATTCGCATTGGTGGCCTACGGGACAAACCTGGAATTTATGTATTGCTGCCGCTAACTCAAACCGTCTCACCATTTCTTTGCCCTGACCAATGTTAGTTGTTAATAGCACAAAGAATGTTTTAAAGAATGCCTTAAGGTCAGTTTTGTTTTCATTCCCTGATATTTTGTGCTTTAGTTTGAAAGCAATATTTCTGGACCATTCCACCAATTCACAATATAGTATTTTTTATTCGCAATAATTCGCATTCAAATAAGAATATATTGTATTTGCTGATGATTGTGCACTTCTGGCACACGATGAGGATAGCATGCAAAACTGTGTTGATAAGTTCTCTAGTGCCTGTGACAACTTTGGCCTCACAATAAGCACAAAGAAGACGGAAGTGCTCCATCAGCCTAGTCCAGACGACAAGTATCCTGTGACCCCAAATATCAAAGTCCATGACAGTCTTCTGAAGGTGTCGGAGAACTTCACCTATCTTGGCAGTACACTGTCTTCCGCGGCTCGTTTTGATACTGAAATTCTCTCAAGAATCAGCAAAGCCAGCTCTGCATTTGGCAGGCTTCGAAAGAGAGTATGGGATGTTGCCGGCATTCGCACAGACACTAAGCTGAAAGTGTACAATGCTGTGGTCCTTCCCACCCTACTCTATGGGGCTGAAACCTGGACAGTGTACCAATCGCATGCCAGAAAGCTAAATCACTTTCATCTGGCCTGCCTTAGAAAGATCCTAAGGATCAAATGGCAGGATAAAATTCCAGACACTGAGGTCCTCAATCGTGCCCAGGAATTGAGCATCTTCTGCCACCTGAAAAAAATTCAGCTACGTTGGGCAGGACATGTTGTCAGAATGCCCGACTCCAGACTCCCTAAGCAAATCTTCTTCTCTGAGCTCTCCAATGGAACGAGGAATGTTGGGGCCCCAAAGAGACGTTACAAAGACACTCTCAAGCAATCACTGAAGGCCTTTGCCATTGATGTGAGTGAGTGGGAAAAGCTCTCGCTTGATCGTGCAAATTGGAGGGCGGCCCTTACCAGAGGCAGCAAAGCATGGGAAGCTGACAGAGTCCAGCAGGCTATCAAAAAAAGAGAACGGCGCAAGAAAAGGCCCAGTGGTACTGAACCAACGGAGCACTCTTGTCATTTATGCGGAAGGGTCTGCAGGGCAAAAATAGGACTTATCAGTCACATGAGAAGCCATAAGTCATGAAAGAACAGTCTTTCCATTCTGTCCTCTGTGTCCTTTAGTTCTCTTTATTGTCCATGTGTTGAAATTCTCAACAATTTCTGTTCTTTATTCCTCTGGTGTTGTTAAGGTCATCATCATACCTGATGGACGAACTATTATTATTATTATTTTTTATTCAGTTTTCACTTTTCCATCGTTTTAACATAAATGGCGATTTTTTTTCTAAATGCACGCCTTTTTATTATTATTATTATTATTATTATATATATTTATTTTTTTATTTTTTTTGTAACAGGATAAGCAGGACCAGAAATGCTCATGATGAGAATTTAACGGCTTGATTATAATTATTTATGTGAATTTGGGATGCGGTGAAAATGTCTTGATACATCACATTCAGCATTCTTATACTGAGAAAATAACCAAGCTCCTAAATAATATTTTCTCTAGATTACATTCTAAGGAGACAGCACAATATCTGTGTAAAATATCCCCCCATAATTATCTTGATTTTATGGGAAAGAGAAACTGGGACATGTAAGTATGGATTAGGATTAAAGTATTTACCAACACATGCAGATTTAACTCTAAAGTGAATCCGGAAAAACCCTGCTTATAGACACGTAAGATCTGCAGTAGATTTGTCTGGTTGGCCTAACGAATGAGTCACCGCTCTCACAGACTGACCTCACCCATAGACTCCATACACTGACGGTGTTAATTCACAGCATTTTACATGTCAAAAGCATTGAAATCCGATCTTTCTCTCTCTCTACTACCGCTTCAGTTACCGCAAAAACGTTCGTCAAGGATAATTTATTTTTAAGAAAATAATGACGCAAAAAACTGTGCATGGAAAATAACTTCATGCTAGAAAGTGGCGGGCATTGACTCCGTAATAAACTTTTTTTGTGTGTGTGTCTTTTCTGCATTCAAATAAAATGATTCTCAAACTTAATATTCGTAGATCGCAAGCGAGCTATATAATGTATTTTATGCTTTATCTTGCTAGGACAAAGTGAAGATATCTACGCTGTTGAAACTTGCACAATCATTTGACAAAAGAAAGATATGAAACATCCAATAGTCTACTACTATTCAGTGAAGCTCTGCAGAAATGGTAAAAATGAACAAGAAAAGCAGATGAAAAATCACGACGTCGAGTATTTTCCATATTGTTTTTATGGCAATTTTTGCCTTTTCGAGAAAATGAGGATTGAACGTAGGAAGAGTTGTGGAAAATCAGCTTTTGGTTCAACACGCTTCAAAATCGAAACTTGCATAAAAATGCCCAGGAAAAACAGACCTACACGACACTCATACATGATAGAATTAGGAATTAAAGAACCACTCTCATGAAAAAACCTCAAAATCAGCAAAATGCCGCACACAACAATTATGGCAAATACCTCTCCAAATCAAATATTCACAAACTGTTTCATCGGCAGAAACAAATATGGATTTCAGAAAAGAGGTAGAGTATGAGGTCTACAAGTATGTAACGGACATAAATCTTGAGATCAAACAAGCCAGCACCCACACATACTTTGAGAATCGCTCACTGAAATTATATGCAGAATAATTATTCCATGGATCTGGTGTGTGTGTTTTTGTGTCTGGTTCAGACTGGATGACGAAGCCATTTGAAATGATCACAGCAGGGATTTCTGGTTATCTCAACATAAAAGGAAGGACAAGTTTCACGTCCACGCCCTCCCCGCCCCCTAACCACACCCGACTGTCAGCCACTGATTGAGATCAGAAAACAGAAATGACGTCATTATTTTCAGACATGTTTTTTTAACGACATTCTTCCTTTGAACTAAGAAATAAGAAATATAAGTATATGTATACTAGACTATTTGATCCTTTTCTTTATCAGATCCGAAATTTGTACCCTCAAGATTGAAATTTCTTGATGCTCATTGTTTGTTTGTTTGTTTGTTTTAAAGTTATTTCATTCATTGCTTGGACTATTGGTACGGTTTTGTGAGTGCATGGATGTACGAAAGCGAACAAGTGGGTATTTTTTTGCGTTTAATGAACCCTGATATTTGAATCACAGCGGGAGAATAGTTTGAAACAAGGTTTTTTTCCCATGACCATCAAAAATTTAACATAATACACCCAATACAAGAAAACAAATGACAAGAAGCTTTATGAATTTGATATTCTTAACAATGCAAATGATGTTCTGCTCCGTTTTAGTAAGTTAAATAACTCGACAGGTTTATTCAAGGCAGTGACAAACACTAAAAGTGAAAATTAATTAAGACAGTATCTGTTAGCCGTTAGAATTGTGTGTATTACTGGGGTAAATATTTCTCACCTTCAAATGGTGGTAAAGTAGGTGCCTTTTAGAAAACCATCCTTGAATTATGCGACAATAGGCATGCTCTAACAGCCGCTTTCTCTAGCAGGGACTACATGTACACCTAAGCAAGTATTTCTGTCAGAAAGTATTATGGTTACACCTTAATTCGGGTGATGCAACATTAGCTGTAATTTCTTATCACCCCAGGACACAGGAGAGAGGGGGATCCTGTGACTAAGATATCACCAACAGTAATATTAATTTAAAAACTTTTAGTATTATCTGTCACAGCCGCATACATTTTCTCACAGTAGTCAACAAGATGTGAATACAGAATTTAAAGGAGCACAGCTGTTATGTCAAAGGGTCGAACACTGAATCGCAGTCATATTGAATTGACTTTTTAAAAACCCAAAACATTTTTGAGTCATTCCCACAGTTAAAACGTGCACACCTGGGCTATTAATCAAGGACAAACAGCATAGATAGAGCGTCATATTGAAACTGTAATGCAAATGAGACTCTGTGATTTAGTTCAAATCCGCAAAGCTGTTTAAATTTAAATCAGAAAGACAAAATAAAAGGTGCATTCTTGTTGATCACTGTATACAAGACATTCCGTATTCATTCCACGGAGTTGGCACGACCTCCCCATAGTCAGAAATACGTTTCTTGCTTTGGCTTCGCTTTTATGTATATATTGAGCGAGGTGGCTTTTTTCGTTTCCTGTTATTTCATTTGTGTTATTGAAAACTGTTTTCAGAAAAGGGCAAAGGTAATTTTTTAAAGGGAGAAATACGGATAAAAATGACAAGGAATTTCCACATTCGAAGAAAAGGATCAATATTTTCGGTCTAGTCAGCTAATAACTAAAAGGAAAAAAAAACGTCAAGCGGTAATACGAGTATGTGTGAGTTAGTGTTCTTGCAGCTAGTGTACCTGATACCCCCAGAGAACAAAAGTGCACACAGAACACCGCTAGTTTCAATTTTTGGAGGGCGGAGTTGTACATATTTCCCGGAAAAAGAAAAGCTTTTCTGCATTCCATTTATAATCAAAGAAAAGTTTTTCTTCAGTAGTCAGGATTACAAGAACGGGTGTCCAGAGAGACAGAAAACTGTTTATTTGTTTGTCAGCTTGGATACCTACTGTGCCTGCACGCAGGGAAAGCCACGCACTTCAGACAAGGCTAAGGCCCGGCGAGCACTATCCTGGTTTGCCTGCTGCACGGCGTGCAAACGCAGACTTTTGCTTGCTTGGCGAGGAGTTTACAGTGCTGCACATCACGCCAAAGATTGCTTGCATTGAACGGATGGTTAATTTTAACATAGTGCGTGCCGGGCCTAAGGAGACGAGAATGATTTTGACATGACGGCGCACTATCCCGTTTCGCCTGCTGCACGGCGTGCAAACGCAGATTTTTGCTTGCTTGGCAAAGAGTTTACCATGCTGCACGCCGCGCGAAAGATTGCTTGCATTGAAGGGGTGGTTAATTTTAACATAGTGCACGCGGGGCCTTACAGACGCACAGAATCCCTTACCTCGTAGCGGCTCGTGTCGTTTTGCCTCGTGCTAACGAAATTGGATACAATCTCAGCTTTTTGTCCCAGGCAGTACCTTCATCTTTTACTTTTATCTTCCCAAAACACAAACAATAACAAAAACAATAATAATAATAATAAAATAATAATAAAATAAATAAATGGACAACACAACATCAAAAAGATCACATAACATAACATAACAACATAATATAACAAAACTCTCCTGTCAGAAAACATAAAGGGATTCCTTGTGACTATTCCGGGATCATTTTACACCTACTTACGTTATTAATAATCATTCTACACTCTTATGCTGGAAAGCTCAAAGATCCAGAATCAGACCCAGGAACCAGAAATAGCCCCAATTTTCTCCATGAGAAACGTTTATACTTGCACGGACATTTCCGCCCAGACAGCAACGTGCATAAACGGGAGGTAATCAAAGGATGAGGGCAGGGCCGGTAACTATAAAATCTGGACGCCCGTTTCCCCTGCTTTTATAACGGACAATTTTAACCCTGCTTGTCCAGGCTTTCAACAGCTTCAGACGTCCTCTTGCTTTAGGGTCAGATGAATAGTTGCGCAAGGTCTGGTCAGTGCATGTGGATCAGAGATATCTTAACAAACCTAGATCGCTCACCCAATGCGCCGCTCGCGTGACCAGTGTGTAAAACCGGCCGCCATGTTAAGCTATCTCTGATGTGGATCGTCTCAGCAGTGACAGGCTGTATGGGAGTAGCCTATCTGTAGGGCACGCTGTGCCAGGGGACGGACAAGGCCAGAAAATGTACAAAATACAACAACAACATGTAACAGAAACACAGTTAACTTAACGGGAAAAGACAGGATCCGATCATCCCGGGCTTCACACTATGTCATCGAGAGTCCATCTCATGAATAAACGTAAATGCTGGTGAAAAAGTGGTTTAGCGGTGGGAACAGAATGATGGACATAATGAAGAAACGAGAAAAACAAACAAAGCGAAATGCCGTTCTCTCCCTTCACAGAAAATGATAAAAAAGAGTTTCTAACTGCGTGACAATAGACATCCTTAAAAACATGACAGTGGCCGGACACAGGAACCAGAGCCTAACAAAATGTTTCTCACAGGGATGTATCAAATTAGATGCATTCCCGTTGCTGTGTTACAGAAAGCATCCATCTTGAAATAACCCAGCCAGCAATCCTACGTTAATCCGACGTAGATTTCCGCAGGGTTGGTAGGATTACCGTAGGGGCGGGTTCTCTACATCAAACCGACGACGGCACGAGGTTATAACCAGCGGATCTACGTAGGAACAATGTCATTCCTATGTACTAACTTGACGTCAGTCCTACGCGTCGGACCTCCCTAGGAGTGCTGGTTGGGAAATTATTCGACAAGCAAAACATCAGCGTAGTGACGAATGTCATCTTAGTCAAACAAAATAAAACAAAAATAATGACAAATTCACTAACTGCCAGGGAATCTTGACTGTCATGAAAATATCCAACCCGGCCGTAACAATCACTTCAAACATTTTTGGAAAAAATCATAATGACCCTTCATTGTCACAAAGTTGTGCCAGTATTGCAAAATAACTAACGAGTTAAAAAATAAAATCGGGTCAAAATGCAGCTCGTGACAACCCCAAAACGACAGTGCCAAAAACTACACATATAATCATTTTGACAGAGACAGCGACAGCATTACTGCAGAGGAAACAGCAGACACATGCTGAACACAGATGTTCGGACAGTTAGTGGACAATCTTCGCCCTGTAGGTCATCTCCAGGTCACACGCAATAGAACAATGCTTTATGACCAGCACTTCTAATAAAAACAACGGCCTGGAACGACGAGCAGGGTGGTCCGAAGATTAGAGACGAAACTAAAACTAGCCAGACACTCAAACATACAAAAGCATGACCAACAGGCCAAGATGGACCACCTCACGTAACTAACACCAGGAGACAGGTATAAAAAAAGCATCAATACGTCGCAGTGGGCAAATCAATACCAATAAAAATGTTAACTAACAAAGAGTTAAACCTGCCCAGATAATGACAGGCTTCTGATTAAGTGGCCTTGTCTACAGCATCCGCTTCGCTCCGCTATTTTTACCGAAAATGACGTAGGAAAAAAGTGAAACACTCTTTGCATCAGTATACTTGTCCACAGCATCCGTTCCGCTCCGCCCCTCACCGCTACAGAGGCAAAGAGTGTTTTACTTCATTCGTCATTTTCCGTAAAATAGCGGACGCTGTGGACAAGACCTCTTAGTTTTGAAGTATTCGTCTACCACAGCATGGGAACGACGCGTCCTCATTTGGAACAGCGAATATGACAGGAAATAAAACGCTGGTTTCCGATATAGAATAAGTAAATTAATCCAGTATAAGTATTAATTACCATAAGGTTTATCACAATGACAAATTCACTGTAATTTACGAGGTCAACTGTTCATTTCACCGTTGGTTTTATATGTCAATGTATGCAACTGATGTCAGTGAATGTCGTTCAAGCCAGCGTACTTAATAGTCTAACGCCTTTGATGTCTGACAGCATTGGCCAATGGCAGGCTGACAAATCTGTGGTAGTTTATTAGGTCAGCTGTTCACCTAATTATTGGTTTTCATGTATGTGTGTCAATGTACACAAGTGACGTCCCTGGGAGCTGCTCAAATCAGTGCAAATAAAAGAATTTCTCTTCCGACAGCATTGGTGGAAGGCAGGTTGTTCCCACTTCCCACCTCCTCCCCGGAGGAAGGAGTTGTTTTCCTGCGGATGGTGTTGGGGCGGGGGGGGGGGGGGATAGGACAAGATGTAATCCGAACTTCTAGGAACATGTGATACTAGTACACACAAAGGTTCTTGTGTGATTACTTCTGTCTTCACTTACTGAATCTGAGTAAGAGAAATGGAAATCAGTTACTGTAGTATTGTCCGATAATACTGACGTGACACTAATAAATATAGACAGCTTCACCGTCGCATTACGCTGATGGCCAGACGGTGTTAATGTTTTCAAAGTCAGAAGTCTTTGGTCTTCATGTACAAAAATCTCTCCGAAAGAAAGAAATAATTACTCCGACGGTTCAGTTCAAATGGCAGGATAATTTGTGGAGTCTTTCATTTAGACGCCAGGAGATACCCGCTAGATCACCACGGGATATCGGCCCGTCAGCGACAATTCGTTTTACAACAGAAATAACTGTCAAACATGCTCAATTAAACTTGGCTTGGAAGGCATATCGAATAAAGGATATACCATGTCTAGCTTAAGGCCCAAAACACACATTTGGCTATGACAGAAATGGCTATGTGCAGCCATTGCTGTCTGATCTGTCTTTCATTAATCTTTAAATAATTATGTTTACATTGTCGTTTCCAATACTGCTGCCATGACAGCTTATGACCAAAAAACAGCTCTGTCAAAAAAAAACTTACCATGAATTAAATACCTGTACATCTTAAAATGTGGAGGACACTGGTATCAAGTGTAGGACAGGGGTATCGAGTGTAGGACAGGGGTACCGAGTGTAGGACAGGGGTATCGAGTGTAGGACAGGGGTATCGAGTGTAGGACAGAGGTATCTAGGGGGCACTTATAACCTGGGTGTGGCTAGGACCCCAAAGAATGTCAGCACGGCAAGGGCCAAAACACGACTAACTGTCTGACAGGAGTTTTCTTCTTTTGATGATTTCCTCAAGTCTCACTCTCTCTCGAGTTTTTCTTTTCTTTTTCTCCATATAATAAGTACTCGTATACAATTCTGTTTCTTTGTTCTGCATTCTTAATGGCTTTTCTCTTTTCCCTTGAAAATATAATCATTGTCCGTAATTTTTTTTTCCGGGCCAGATCAAGGCAATAACAGCGGCTCAACACTCCGTCGCTGTTTCCCTTCACGGAGCATTAAAAGTTGCCCCAGTGTCTGTTTTGGGCCTTAGCCAAAGGCAGAAAAAGCATGACAATACAACATAAAAGTTATAATTTCTGTATAAAGTGAAGGATTTAACTTTTCAAGGACAGCTACACGGGTGAAGATGGATGATTAACACGGAAATAACTGTCAGGGTTAATGTCTTCATTCTGAGTCCTGTAGCGTGAATAGGAAAGACCGTAAAGCTTTGTTCAAACATGAACTCACTATGAAATCATGATTTAAGGCCTTTGAGCAAGAATTAATGGGCGCAGGCAGAAACAACAATGCTCATTAACCATTCATGTTTTTCAGTGTTTTATTATAACCCCTTCACCTGCAGGTCGAGAATTGTGTTTTTTACAAGGTTCATGGTTCTCTTCATAAGAATCGGTATTTTATTACAAACTCTTCAAGTCTATCGGGATAAATGTGTTTTAGGATCAAGCGCTGATTTTTATTGCAAAGTTCTTTATCAGAACTCTGACATGTATTTTCTATGGAGGTAGCAAAGGAGCAAGTGTGGACTGAAGGTCGAGTTCATAGCTTGGAGACATTTCCATTCGTGACATGTCTATCCATCAAACATTTCTGTCAAACTTGGTAAGAAATGCACCATCTACCGCAGTGCATGTCAGTTGTGGGTCATCAGTGGAATTTCCTCGGTCTGCCTTTCCTTCAAAAGAATCTATAAGAATGATAAACCCCGTGAAACTGTATCCATTGTATACGCGAGGTTTTCTTTAATGACATAGCAGGGGTAAAACCCGAACTCCTTTCAAGAGGGAGCAAGACCAAGGAAAAGCCTTGGAGCAAGAGAGAACCTCCGTTTAACAGGATCATTCTGCTCTAGGTTAAGTCGTCTTATCCACGTTTTTACGGGAAAAATGACGGACGAAAAACTCTGTTTGCCTCTATTGCGGCCAGAAGCGGAGCGGAACGGATACTGTGGACAAGTATACAGAGGCAGAGAGTGTTTTACTTTTTCCTAAGTCATTTTTCGTAAAAACAGCGGAGCGGATCGGATGCTGTGGAGAAGACCAGTAATTTGTGACATTTTTGAAGTATAGAAATGTTCGAGCATTGAATATACACAGAACGGTATACTGGGGAACTGCGCATTCTTTCTCTCTGTATCTATGGTCTTTTTATTTCTTTTGGCGTAATAAGACACGTAGATCTATCTTTTATGTGTCAGAATCATAAGAGCCATCTTTCTTAACCAAACAAAAAATATCTTTAAAGAAAACTGTACTGTGCCCCCACCCCCCCCCTTTCCCTCACGGCAATCGACCCACCATTCAGAATCCCATGTTCACCTCCATTTGGGTTTCATTGGGCCTTTATGTCTTCTCTGGAAGTAAAAAGTGCATCAGACTGCTTTTATAACATCATTGCTGTTTCTGAAGTCATCCAATATTCTATGCATTATTTTTGACTGAAAAAGGTCTGTCTAGACCAGAAGTCAGTGCAAGCCATAAGTTACCTATAAATTTGAATTATCTGTCCCAAAATAGATACATTACTATGTGCAGCTCAGACAAAGTTATAAACTATCATGCCTGACGCCATTCCCAGCTGAAAAGCTACTCACGTGAGCAGTAATGCACTATTTGACCCATTGATAAGTATCAGGTACTGGTATCGATGTCGTAATCAATTTTAAGGTGTGGCGGGGATTGTCTGATCACGTAAACATTGGTGTACTCTTTCACCCATTTTCACACCCCAGGTACTGGTATCGATACAATCAATTTTACATCCTCTCGTGAATTCCTCGCGGACGGGAAGATACGTTTCATTCATTGCGCTCAGATGCGCTGATCTAATATGTTTGGGCTTCCTTATTTCTTTATCAGTCCTGTCCACTGCCTTCACGCCAAGCTGCGCACCAATCGCTCTCTGGTGGACACCAAAACAAACTAGCTGAGGGCCACGGCCACTGCCTTCACAGCTTGAAGCCTGACTGACCACGGCTGGCCAGTTATATTAAATCTTCCTGTGTCCGTGTTCGATCATCCGATTGCGTTTCCGAGCTGCCTAATGTCCAGTGCAACCGGCACTTTTCATTTATGTGGTCTGATGACCATGGTTACCTGTTAATGGTAGACATTTGCTTATACCAACCGTTTTATGGGGATACAAAATCAGAAAATCATTGTTGGATCCACGATACCCCCTTAGTTCATCTACAATAATGACGTGTAGGTTTCGTATATGTCGGACAAGGATGAAAAGGCTTTAGTACCATAAGGTTGTGCCTATTAGTAATAATACTATTTTGTTCTAGATTGTTCTATGCATATGACATTAGCATGATTTGACAAAAGCCTACCGATATTTCTGACATTTAGTCATTTCAACAACAACAACAACAACAAAAATGGCTGCTGGACATAAATAGGTAACTTGCATGATTTACAGGTAGCAAAGGCAACAACTTAAAAACAGAAAACAATTCTAGTTTCTAAATGAACAGCGGCTCTTTTATCCCAGTAAAAACAATAACAAGAACAACATAATACATACAAACAGACTCCGTGGAGATTAACTAACTGTTATTCGAGCAATCAACCATTCCCACACACACGCATCAACCTCCACGATCAATTCCACATGAGCTGTCTTGTCTTGTCTCCTACACACTGGAGAAAAGTGGACGGGAAGGGAGATAACTGACATTGTATCTCTCTAATCGTCACTCCTCTTTCTTGAATTAAACATGTAATGTTAAGTCTCCCTAACTCTGATTTCATCAACGGTCGGTTACATTCCAGGTTGTCAATCCTCTAAGCACATAACCCAGCACCCGGGTTAGAAATCAAATCGCTCCTCATCATCTTAATTACCTGAGCCGTGCCACTCAATTTCTAGCATTAAATCGGTGAAGGCGAGTAGAGGTGTTTCCACTTTCATCTCACGGTCAGTTGGGGGTGCCAATCTCGGCACATCGTTGGCGATAACGTCCCTGTTAACTCCGGATAGTTTGACGTAATGCGTCTGGATGCCCCGGCTGTGCAAGATTATCTCCCTGGACATAACTGATGTCAGAAAGGTCACAACAGCGTTCGCACTTTTGGAGTTTCCTCACTTGAACGTGTTCGGTCCGACGGAACCGGCATGCTTTCTGTACAAAGAGTTAAATGTCCTTATGAAATCATTAAGGAGATGTCGAGCTGTGTTAAAACATCTAGAATTTGAGACCACCCGGGTCATTACACTATCATCACACGATGGCCTTGAGCATAAATTCACCCGAGTCTAGAAGGGTCAACCTTTCAGAAGGATGAAGAAAAAATCCGACTTGATCAAAAATATGGAAAGAACAAGACGAAGTGGACGGTTTGATCACAATATTTCTCTACAGTACTAACATTTTTACAGGCGAGGCAGAATAAGGTTCTTCTTCTCTTTCACTTTCGAGTACATATAAAATGTATCAGTTTTCTGTAAGAAATCCCACAGTCTGGCCAGTCTAGACTCATTTCATAAAATAACGCGTTGATCTCCACATTGCCAAATGTCAATGTCTTGATACCCTCTCTTACGGAAGTTTCCAGTAACCAAGGCAATTATTATACAAATCTCACGGTATTAAGTCAGGTAGTGTTAGGAATCGAGGACAAGTAAACCTGTATAATACGTATTTGATACACGTTAACACCTGGAACATTCGCGTAATGTGACGCAGTTCCGCCACTTAACACGTCATGAACAGATTTGTTATCTGTGAGGACATGAAATGCTAGAACCAGATCTCACACACACTCTCTTTATGCAAATCGTCTATAAAGATGTCCAGTCAACAATGCTGTATAAAACAACTCACCGCACACACAGCCATGAGAAAAGAAGTAATACTATAAGCAGCGAATTCAGATCTAATTCTTTTTACACTACTTCTAAAAATACTTTATGAGTATCTAATATTACCTGGTATTAACTTGTGAAGTAGACAAACATTCCCCCAATTACTATTATTATTTTTTTCCGCCTCGATCACTGACCGTCCAGCCTTTATCCTTTTCTTTCTTCTCATCACATGAACAAACTGATAATTCATGGCAGATGCAGAAGAATGTGCATGGTCTGGAAGTTTGTCAATGAGCTGGATACCGACATGAAGTTCTACCTCAAAAATAAAATTAGATTACCAAATAAAATATGCTGGATGGCAGAGAAAAACGAAATGTGGATGTCCAGACGATAAGTCAGTGGCAATCAGATTAACCTGTAGATTCTGTTTGCCTGGCCCATGGAATGTCCGGATTTCAGTGTACTTTTAGTTTGTGATTCCGCTTGACTGGTGCTGGAGTACCTAGGGAGACCAGACTATTGAAGTTCCGTAGACACAGAGATAACATAGGGACGCCGGCATTCATTGGTCAGTGACTGCGTAACTGGTCACAGATAATCTGTCTTCAATACTTCCTCTGTCGCTGTGTCCTTTGTGACAAATCAGTGAACCAAGGTGCCCAAAAATGTTCAGTAACTGCCACGGTTTCATCACAGGGGGAGTTTATACATCAAATGACAATGACAGTCTACAGTACCATCCCTTGTTTCATCAAATTTCTACATCATTTTTGAGCAAATAAATATAGAATAATACACATCAAAGTAAACAGAATGATACAGAAGATCGTTTTTGCCGTCCGCAATATGCCTCAACAAGACATTATAGCTAGCTGTATGCCATATTTTACTAGGGTTCCAGCCATGTTTACTTCATGTGTAATGCCTGGCATTGAGTTTAAGTAACAATGGGTAAGATGTATGTAAGATGCGTGCTCTGCTCTGTGAAAGTGAAATTTCCCTCAAAGGACAATAAAATGATTCTTATTTTACCTTAACTGCCACTTTAGCCCCACCCGTACATTTACTGACCACTACGTCTACTCTCCCTTACGTAACCTTTTAAAAAAAGATAACATCATTTTCGCGCGTAACGATTTCGTTAATCCCCCACAAGAACTAAGAACTCATGTTTGTGCCGAACCAGAAACAAGTGCCATCGCTTGCTAAATTTAGAATTCCAGCTACAAAACGCAATTGTTCAGTGGCCGGCGACCTAGAAAAAGACCAGTCTTTAAAGAACAGATCTTAATTTGGACCTTTGATGTGCAAAATTTCGACAGTAAATGAGTAAGAAACGCATATTTTAAAGTCCGTCTAATGGAATGTGAGTAATAGTGGCGAAGAGTAATGGGGAACAGAAATATTTATCACTGCTTAAGTCCATAGTGAGGCTAGACTGAGACAGTAACGCTACTTTTCTCAGTTTCTGCCAGACTCTCTGGATGTCAGATAAAGTTGTCGGCACAGGGTTATTTTATCTCTTTCATGTCTAGCTGCTAAGTCAGCCCTGCGTTCACCTACCGCTGAGTCCGTATCGCGTGGCCATCAGCGGAAAGTAAAGAAAGCAGCGGCCCTTGTCCATCTTAAGTACCTCAGATACAGGTTTCTCTACAGTACAGACTTTGTGTTCTTAACGTTTCAGGAGATTCTGTACTCTACCGAGAGATTCACAACATATCACAATGCTAGTTAAAGGAGGAGTTTTTCCAACATTCTGTATCAACAGTTTCAATGGAAATAAGACATTTTCCCCCCAGTACAACATGATAGAACGAAAAATGGGATTATTCATACTGTGATGAACATGATTTTGTCAGCAGTGGCAGTTATTTTCTCCACGGGCAGCTTTTATTTCAGTTTTTCGCTTGTTACTTCTTTCATTGAGTTGACCTATCACTGACCATGTCTAAAAAATGACACCATACTCGGTAACGCACACTGCGCTACAACTCTCCAATGACGTGTGATGCGATGAAAAAGGCCATCGTACCCAGTGAGTATTCAAGATTTCAAAGATATCTTTCCCTTTGGTTCATCAGCCAGTAGGAATGATTCTGTGGTATTTGAGGTCTCTCGAATGGACAAGTGAAAGAGTTATTTTAGTTTATGATGTGTTCTATCACGGAACCATTTACCTTGACAGTGGAGATAAGCTGTCTATATAAAAAAGCAGGTGCCAGGTACAGGATGTTTATCGCGCGCATTTGCAGGATCTGCACGCATAAAAGCATGTGTGGGCGTCTATCGCTTTCACTGGTGGCACAAATATTTTTTCTGTCTATTTTCAGCACCTCCGAGTTTCCAGACTGGCTTGGAGCATTTCCCTGGACGCAGTGTCCAACAATTAATCGCCAGAAAGTAAAAAAAAAGAACAACACAAAAAACTGTAAAGACAACGAGCAAAAGGCCGGCGACAGTTTCAAACACGACGTTTATTAGGGAATATAAGGACTTCAAGAGAGGCTTGTCCGGTGATGCTGGAATTTGGACAGGTTTTAGCGATGGTTGGAGGGAAGCAGGGAGGGGGGGGGGAATGAGTCATGTGAAGGATGACCTGTCTGTGTCAAGTCTATTGCGTACTTCAAAAATTCCACTCCATCAATAATTAACCTTTAAGCATGACCTGGTAGAAGATAATACCTATGACCCCTTTTTGGAAACTGAACAGCGGGCTTAACAATTAAATACTTAGAGAACCGAACGACTAAGTTATTATGATGGGATACTTATGATGCGGCAGCCATCAATGTGTCATAACTGAGCTTTAATTGCTAACTGGCCATTATTTTGGTTACAACATCGCAACTGACGAATACTGGGTCACGTGGACGGCCGCGGCAACTTGCGCCGTCAAGTGAGCGAAGATGCTGGCGTAAACACTATCTTGCTCGATGCTGGCACTTTGCACCTGCTTCTTCACAAATGAAAAATATATACTATTACTCGTTTTGGTTTACATCTTCCACAATATCATTTCATCCTTACGG
The DNA here is from genome assembly GCA_963931925.1 of Onchidella celtica. NCBI lineage: Eukaryota > Metazoa > Mollusca > Gastropoda > Systellommatophora > Onchidiidae > Onchidella > Onchidella celtica. Next base: position 6,926,042 of record OZ007573.1, on the reverse strand, counting down.
CATCTTATTCTTTCTCTCCTCCTCCTCCTTCCACCCCCCCCCCCACACACACACACACTGTATCTGTAGAATGATGCATCTTGAAATTGCTGAGAACGATCAGAGATACTCCGAAAACAAAAGGCCTCAAAACCAATAGCTGATACTGAAAAAAACACGAAACGCACAAAAAAACACGAAACGCACAAAAAAACACATCTTGCTCAATAGCTCAATTTGGCTCTTGATGACAGTGAGAAATTAAAAGATTCAATTTAAACTTACCTTTAACGTAACAAATCGAGTTTACGGACACACCCATCGCTGGCGTCAAGTACAGCTTGGATTCCCACCCAACCATGCGTTCAATCCAGGAAGGATAAATGAATATAAATTAACGGGTAATGGAAAACTCTCACTGTATCGTCAGCTTGAATAGATCTTATGTCATGCTTGACGACATACCCGAGTGGTACATCATGTGGCTCTTCGGTAAAGCTCACTCCAACTAGACAAAAACTGCGAAGTGTTGCAAATGAAATGCAATTGACCTGTCGCTGAAAATATCTCAACAGTGTAAGCACCAGCGAGTTTGGAATTATTGTGGCGCTCTTGACAATATTCATAATTGCTGGAGAGAAATGATTAGTGGTAAAGGAACGCCCTACTATCACATAGAGCGATAAGGAGCAGACAGATGCAGAGTGACTGATAAGTCATTCGTGTATAAATAATGCTAGTGTCTGACAGCCAGTTTCTCTTTCTCTCCCTCCCCCCCCCCCTTCTCTCTCTCTCTCTTTGCATGGGGGTGGGGGTGGGGTTGTGGGGGGGGGGGGAGTGGGGATAATCGTTTGAGTGGACGGCACAAAACCATTCCTTAAGAATCCCATAGTGAAGGGGAAAAAAATGCGTATGTAGAACCCTACAGGAATGATCGATACCGGAAAACTAGACTTCACAATCATGAAGATCCTGAAAAAATCAGATACTGTACCCCTTTCGGCTGCACACGGTATAGATCTATAAGAATATGGTTCCATAATATAATAATATTAGACTGTGTTTGCGCGATCGTGCATATGTGTAAGTTATGTATGGGTGCGTAACTATGTTTTCCCATGCCTTAGTGAAAGAGGTGGGTCAGATAAAAACCACCCCAGCACAGAACTCTATTCTAGAAAAATTCAACAGTCCCCCTGAGAACTAAGCCAGGACCTGGGCAGATTTTCCACACAGATAATAGAAAAACCACATAAAAGAAGCCTTCACTCGACCCAGCCCCGCTAGAGTGTCACGCCCACAGGTCATAATTATACAAGAACCAAAGACCACGATCAATTCTTCTCAGTGCTGTTTATTATGGATAATGGCTCATGCATGTCTGACTCTTGGACTGTTTACTTTTAGAGCTATTTCTCATTGGCTTCAAGTTTCAAAATATCTATTTCTGTGTGCAATAGACGGAAAGTACAGTCCTATTTTGGTCAGGGTAACATAAATTTAATATCCTGATTTAAAACCAACTCATGTATTGTAATTCAGCACCGGGTGTCTCACTTGGTGAATTAGTTAGGGAGGTAAACCGGATATTTTTTTCATAATAGAGATACGAATAAATTGTAAACGCTTTCATGTGTACCTGCTTTAGTGCATGGTTCACTGATATGTTTAACTTATAATGAATACCCTGTTCATACTCATATTCACAACTCTGATGTCTTATAATTATTACCTGAACTGCCTGGCGCCCATGAAGACAACATTATGGAAACTAGCAAGGCTTACTTTGATCTGGTGATTCTGACATTGTCGACACGTTCGTCAAGAACGGAGTAAGATGACCTCCCAATATCTAAAAGCCATTCCATGGTAATGCCACAATTTTTAGTCTTTGACTAGACTAAAATGAAGAATGACCACAGGCAGTTCCCATTCTACTACTTCTTGACGGAATCAGAGATAAGCATCGAGATATCAAGGTGAGCCTCGTTTGTTTCCATAAACACACAAGCAATAGATCCTGGCATCACGCTTTGAGGTTTTGACAAGAAGAACAACATGAAACCAAGTGCAGATATTCCAAAACTACATAAATTTGACTTATTATTACTGAGCACTTAAAGCAACTGATATCCATAGGACTAAAGAAAACATCTAGAGGAAGAGAACCCTCGACTAACACGACTTGATGTTTCCGCCCTTGACTGTGCACACACAATTTAATTGTGACACGACATTGGGTGTTTTACTATATCAGGTGTAGGTTTTGGGGTGATAGCTGCAATCAAGATGTGAGTCACCTATTTACCTCCCAGCTAAACGTACTGATAATTTTTGGTAATCCTTAACTTAGATTTTCACAGTAAAGGCAACCGATTTTGATGTGTTTATGTGTTGAAAAATCTGCTCTTACTAAGAGACTGGTCAGTGGTATAATTTGGTCCATTGAATGAATTCGGTTTTGAATGGTTCGAAGAAAAAGCCTGTCTTCTTCCCTTGTCAAATTTGCTGACCACAATCAATTTCTCTGCTATTCAATTCATTTGATACTACAGTACCAAATATAACACCGGGGAAGAATGTTGTTATAGGTACGTAGGTTCCCCCAAGTTTTTTTTTTTTTTTTTGCACTAGGGGTACGTACATGTATTTTAAAGCCCTTTGTGACTCCAGAACAAGAGAGCTCCTCCCGAAATACTCCTAACAATAGCCTTAATTATTCTTTCAGCTTTTTCTTTTTATTTTCCTGCTGTTTTTTGTTTTGTTTTGGTTATTGTTGTTGTTGAAAGGGTATGGATCAAGGCTAGGGATTCGATAACATTTAAGGTTGCGGACAAGGTCGGGGTTAAGGATTAGCATGTATGCGTACGCGCCCCTAACGCAAAAGGCTCGGGGTGCGCACGTACTTACAACAGCAGCCTACGGGACAATAGACTTACATCCATCTCCGACAGACAGACTGAAGACGGTGTACGAATCAGCCAGTTTTGAGAGTATCTGTGTCTTGGTTTTCATGAAAATCAATAAAAATGTGGGCTCACATAACATCACACACCGGAGATAAGTCTCACGCCCGTTTGAGAAATCAACAGAGCCGGTACTCGGGTGACAAAGCCCCTGTTGGTTAACGCCCTTTACTACTACCAGTGAAGACCACGAACTCCTGAGTCTATTCAATGACAACGCCTTACAAAGACAACACTGTGTCTACAGGGAGGCAGAAACAGGGGCAGCTCTGCCTTGGGGCTGTCGAAGATCCTTTTACTAACATTGTAACGATTATCAACAGAAATGCAAGTCCTTCGCAGAAAACTGATATTTTCATGTTAAAGACGCTGAAGACTTGCACGTGGCCATTAAAAAAAAAGACAGAAAAAAAAGAACAGTCATTGTCAAGGCTGCACAAGAGTACACTGAGAAACAGGAAACCACGGCTTTCCCTTATTTTTAACAATTATATTCTTCTCTCACTCATTTTTCATTTGCTTTGTTTGTTATGTTTGGTAGGGTTCTTAAGGCTGAATCAAAAAGAAAAGACGGCATGTGGTGTTATATTTCTTTCTCAAGGTGTTAATGGTGAAGGCTCAAATTTGAACATGCAAAGAGTCATAGAAGCAATAAAAAATCCATAACGGCACCGTGACCCGATTTCTTTGCACCGACAAACCTATTAAACGAGTTTTACAGTACAAAGAAAAACGAGCATGACAGCGATAAGACAAGGCAGTTTACCCGTGCATGGTCATGGTAAGATTAGCTGGTGGCTACTGGGTGTAAGATTTTCAGCAAACATAACTGGAGAGCTTGGGTAAATTTGACTACGAATCCCCGCACTATTTTATCACGGATCTTGTGAGTTGCTTTTGTCTTGCATGTTAATCCTTTTAGGCAAAAACAGGACAGATAAGGCACAAATGATCCAGTTTAAAAATAAATGTGTGATTATATTATTCCTCGACTATGCTTAGCAACCGATCTAAACATGGAAACAAAACTATAGTTTTGGTCTGTTACTAAATGACAAAATTAATATATCATAATCATGTAGCCATATTTATGCATTTCGAATAATAACAATGACAGCCAACGTCTTCATTTCTGCGGGTGAAATTACAGCATCTCTGCACAGTTTTTACGGCCTATTGATAATGGTTCTTCTCCACCCTGCACAGTTCTCTGATGAGACGTCGTCTCCTTAAAACATGCAAAGCAGCCTACATTAGAGGATTATCTAATCTAATGAAATATCCATGTATACAGATTACTATATTATAGGATTGTACATTTATCAAATGAGATAAAACTTTTCAAAAGATCTCACTCAATGCCGGGAGGGGGGGGGGGGGAAGTTAAAATCAACATTCAAATATCCTCTGTACAGCATCAGACTAAACCGTGCTATTTTTAGACCAGCTCTCTGAATATGCTACGATTCGTGTACTTATCAGCGAACATGCAGGTAACACTGATAATCTATGCAGGATTTGGGCTGAGATAAAAGTGATGTTGTCTCCTCGATCCTTCACACTTTCAGGTGTGGAGAGAGATCACCATACTTGTCTGTGGTCCCTGTTGCACGTCAGTCAGATAGGGCGTGGATGCATTTGTTATGTAAGCTACAGAGAGAGAGAGAGAGAGAGAGAGAGAGAGAGAGAGACAGAGACAGACAGAGACAGAGAAACAGAGAGACAGAGAGCGACAGACAGGCAGACAGACAGACAGTGGGAAAGCGAGAGCGAGACAGGGGGAAATCATTTTGCAATTATGCCCGATCCGAAAACCTCTCAGAGCTAATTATTCTCTTCCCTGTCAAAGTCAATTTTATCATGTGGATGTTATGTGCAGAGGTTAAAGTACATGTCTGTATGCAGAAGAACAGAAGAAATGGCAGAACTGCAACATTATTGCACGCAGCTGACATTAAGTGTAATCCCATGATAACCCGCTGATCTGTCAACAGGCGTGGCCCAAGTTAGACAGAGATAAAATATGATGGGGATCTGGAACACAGAACCGAACATACTATTGTTTGTATAGATGTATAACCACATTTACCGGCTGCCGTAGTTCAAGGTTGAGAAAAACAATGACAATAACTTGGTATAGAACGTGTATAACTATCCTGGCGTCAACAGTAAAAAAAACAACTGAGTCACTCAGGAACCAAGACAAAATCCATTATCTTACTGCTGTATATCATGAGGACATGTGAACTCTGGCGTTTATTTTTATAGTTGACATAAGTAATACAAAAAAATGTAAGAGGGGTAATTATGAACACATTTTGCTAAGGGATATCGGGTGAAAGGAGATGAATAATGCCAAATGATTTGCAAACTCCAGACCATCTTAGAATGGTGTCAGTGTTATGTTGAAGAAAGAAATCAGACAGATCAAATTTACACACTCTGAATTTGGTGCAGATATTACATTGACGGTTGTTACCTTAACACAATGAGACGCTGCGACAGAGCCTGTGTGCGAAATGTCAACAGGTACCGTAGGACATGTGGGGGAAAATAGCAACTTAAGTACAAGTCAGATGAAAGAAGGGGAACCATACTAAATTCCGATGGTTCAAATGCATGTACTACCCAAAAGACTGGAGGGCAATATCCAGAAGCATGAAATGGGTCTGGCCAGACCCCCAAAAAAGTGTCACGAACTTAAGACAGGGGCTCTCTTCCTCTAAAAATCTCCTCAAGGTCTCATGTCGTATTACCGATATGAAATCGAGGCAATTTTCACCTTTTCCTTGCTCTTTTCTAAACTCATAATAATGAGGTACGTGTAAAAAGGCGGGGAATGGGGGGGGGGGGGAGAGAGAGAGAGAGACGACATAAACATTTAAAAAAGCAACTTAGTCATTATAATCCTATCAGAAATAAAATGATTTTTTAAAACTATGTTGGAAAATTATGAAACTTACTCGTAGCTGCGAATTTTTTCTTTTACCAAGTTAAGGACACTGTTCTTTAAGTTCTCCAAACCTAACACTTCAGATCAGAGTTTTACACTAAAACGGTTCACCCCCAAAGAAATCCAGTTCAATACGCTGCCAAAATTGTACACAATTATTAATATTTTACAGTTTGTCACACCAGCTTTTGTTCACCTTCATTCTCAGAGAGAGGTCCACAGTTGAAACTAAATGTACCAACAAAGAATCAGGCCGTTCCTTGAGATCCTAAAAGAATCCAATTATGGTAGAAGAACCAACAAATTACAGAATTTTAGTATCAAAGTTATATTTGTTTAAACCTGAACCATTTGTATTGTGTTTAACTTTGCAGTTTATCTTTTTTAATAAACTCATCTTGACATCCTTTCATGCGAGAGAATTTCTCTCGTTGGACACGCCGCTCGCGTCTTTTATCTCGGTGTCGTCGGGGGCGAGACGGGCTTTTCCTTCAAAAGCTTACAATTTCAGGTACAGGGACAAGAATGTTTGAAATCTTACACCTCTAACAAGCTCAGTTTCTTCCGTTATTCTCCAGGGCGACAAATTTGGCGCCTTCCAGGTAACCCGCCCTCCATTGAACTCTTCACAACTTCGAACCAATGACGTGTTGACATGACATATTCCCATGACCCACATTCCGAAAACTGGGTCACGTTATTGAGTCAATAAAACCAAGAGAGTAAATAATATGTCATTTTGTTCAGAAGACAGTGAGATTTCATCAAAAAATCAATTTTTATTCTATTTTCTGCGATAAAAATAATCCGTTCTTGGTTCTATCTTATACGTAATCCAAAGCTTTCTGAATTTCTTTGTTAATCTCCGACGCTTTGACCCGCTTTTCTCTTGATCAATTTTACCGTACAGAAATAGACACACATCAGCAAGCAAGCACAGATGTGAAACTAGAGAGACCATTGTCAACTCCAAAGCTTGTTTTCCAGTTTGTATAATAAACTGATGAAATTTAAAGCAAAACAAGATAAGTTAGGGCGGTTAGCAAGTTCAGTACTCTCTCTGCGTCAGTGAATTATGACTCAAATGATTTATCTGCCAAAGAAAAAAGAAAAAAAAAATGCAAAGATCAGAGACCAACGTTAAATTGGTTTTATATTGAATGACTCAACATGTTCACTGTGGTTCAAATAGAGAGTGTTTATCGTACATCATAAAAAAAAGCCGTTTGACGGTATGCACACGCCTAAATATTAAGCTCTGTTCTTTCTTTGTGCGAAATACGACAATTTACGTTTTTGATGTGTAGGTTCTATAAATAGTAATATCCCCCCCCCCCCCCGGGCATGATTTGATGGAGATTTTCTTATGAGTCAGTGAAAACTGGTTTATTTTTTTGCCAGATTTAGCAACAAAGAAATCTATAAAAATTAGATCTTACATCTCAGCAAAGCCGGGTAAAATCTGAATGGGAGGGGGCAGATAGGACGTACAGGACGGTCTAAGCCTTTTTCAAAGACAGATTCTGTTCTGTCCCCTCAATAGAATGCACTCTATTGTATGTACAATTCTATTTTTAAATTTTAATAACACAGGGCATAAAGCTTTTGAGCTTAGTGATAAAAGTTTTATGATTAAAAAAATATATGAAGTGACTATTTTTGAGAGCTGTCGAAGTCAGGTTTTGTTGGCAATGAGAACTATCCGAAAGGGACAAGATTTCGCTTAAATGTAACCCCTAGTCTTAAAGTAGCTTTTCGTTGACAAATGATCACAACATGATTTCCCGAATCTACCCACAAATTGGTCGCTCGGCCGGGTGGCCCGTGTGCACATTGCGCACATTAAAAATACCTTGGCAGTTGGAAAGCAAAAACAGCAGGAGTAACAAAGCCGCAGATAGGGCAAAATCAAAACAAAAACAATTAATCCCTAACAACCCCCCCCCCACCCCACCCCACCCCACCCACCCCTCCCCCACTAGATGGAATCAAACAAGTATATTATACAAAATACAAAAATACAACAACAACAACAACAAGAAATCAAGAACATGAAAGTTGCAAATGCCGAGGGCAGAGATCATCCGAAAACTAAGACTCAGAACAAACACAATTAACTGGTCGCATGCAGTCACTGGACCGTTGTTTGATGACCCCTGCATTCAACTAGGTTGTCACTGGACCGTTGTTTGATGACCCCTGCATTCAACTAGGTTGTCACTGGACCGTTGTTTGATGACCCCTGCATTCAACTAGGTTGTCACTGGACCGTTGTTTGATGACCCCTGCATTCAACTAGGTTGTCACTGGACCGTTGTTTGATGACTCCTGCATTCAACTAGGTTAGTGCCAAAATCAAAATATCACCTGGACAGTTCCATCTTGGTCGCGGGCCCTGATTATCAGTAAGAAAAATGGTTGGATGGTAACTTGCAATTAACGACAGAATGGAACGCACAAACTGAGCCTTGAGATACAATAATCCAAATCTTAGTGGTCTGGCATATTATTACATTTTTTCAGGGATGACTCGGTCACTAATTGCGTCACACTCCCAAGAAAGTACAAATTTACTTTGAAGTGCCTCTTTACACAGATGCAATTCACAAATACACTGTAAATAGATTACTTGCTACAGAGAAGTCCTTATGGAAGCTCCTCTTGTAAAGGATCTACATTTTGTGTCATGTCAAATCATTTATCTATTTACATATAAAAGCTTCCCTCTTACATTGAAGTGCCATCATCTCTCCATCAAAATAAATACATTCGTTTTTTTATGAACAGCCACGACTTCATTAATTCCCTGAAGCCACACTGAAATAATCGTGCAGTCCAATACAAACAAAATGACAATACACCAGGCGGTGCAACCAGCTAATTTCCCTGTATTTAATCACATTCTAGTGTCATTCAAAGTATTCACACCAGTGTCACAGTACGATACCAGTGTCACCTTACACCATAATTTACCGCTCTTGTGAACTTCAAATTAACCCTGTTCAAAATTTGAGAGCTGCATTTCGGTAAGAATCTTGGTTACTTTTTTTTTTTTACATCAAGCGTGAAAATGCTACAGGACTGCCATATTTCCCGCAGTGCCGCAAGGGCTCTCTGAATTCTATACGATGAGACCATTAATTTTATAGTTCTGACTGAATGCAGCTTTTCTTACGTTTTAACCAAAGTTCTAAGCAACAATTGTGGAAACCTTTGAACAAGTGTAGCAATGAAACGCTCAATTAGTTTTCTAAAGATACTTTGTTAGTGACTTGGGGATCACTTGACACCTCTTTACATGAAGATTGTACAATGTGAAGTATGAACGAACGTGTCGCCTAGTTGGTGCCTCGACCATAAGCTCGGTTAATGGTGCACGAGCAACGGTACCAGACGTATAGCCAGAGAAGTGATCAGAGAAGTAGTTTCGTATCAAAGAGAAGCAGAGGAGTTTCTAACACGACAGTTTCAGCTGACTACTAGTTTCTGTATCTTTTTACATTGGACAAAGACGACCGGATTGGGGGGGGGGGGGGGTTTAGAAACTGATAGAAGGTAAGATAAGATAGAATGTATCTCTCGAACAGAATTGTCAGTGCCAGATCGAATATGAAAGATAAGACTATCAGTTCTGTTTGGTTCTGAGATTTAAAGTGATTGCTCATACTTACAGCTTACAGGTTCAAATAATGGAGTGCAGCACTGCAGCAATCATACAGTCACGGATATACTCCACATCAAGTCATCACTTGCCGAATGGGAAGAAAATAGCCGTCATTGTGAGGACAGAGTTAGTTGTTTTTAACACTGGTTCCTGCCAGTTTCCAGAACATGGAAATGTTTTGACTAACAAATTACAAGCACTCACAAGTGATCGTTGAACCGCGCAGAAGTTAATGCAGCGATGTGCTCTGTTTCTGCCGGTGTATATCTACAAGCAGAAGCTTTCAAAAATGCCCTCAGCAACGAAGTAAGAACTTTGCAGAAAGCAGTCACAATTCACTAGCAACACAACATAATCTATGGCTTTCACACATTTGGTTCCATCACTCAGAAAAACTACTGAAGAGAAGACATCAAAGTTTCTTACAAGAATAATATCACAGCGGAGCCCATTTCTAAGTAAGCAAAGCCAATGATAGCACACAGGCAAATCCTAGATTCACTTAATAAAACGGTTTCGCTATTAAAAACAACGATGTTTCTGGTTCAGATAAGGTTTATACCTGCAACTGCACAGTTTTTACCCAATATCCCAACAGCATCGGGCGGCAGCAACCAAACATCTGAAGATAACATTACGTTTATTAATGAATCCATTCATTAATTTTATGAGAGTCTGTGCAGTCCAGATGTTGCATTAGTTTGACCTGAGCGGAAAATATTAACCCTCTTCCTTTCCACACTAACAACAAGAACAAAACCTGTCGCGCCGATCTGGAAGGTTTTCGTCACTGGGTAATTGAATTATGATCTTAAATCTACGGTATTTTTACGTTGGTTCGGATAGGCTCATAGACTACCAGCTCATAATAGCACAACAGCATTACCACATCATCGAGAAATTGCTAACAACGGCACAGAATACAAAATAATCAAATCAGATGAGGAAATTACGTACCGGTAGGCATTACCAACGATTTCAGCGGTATCCCTGTCTCAATATTATTATATAAACGGCGATTTCTGCCCTGAATCTGAACATTTTAATTTCACTTTTGTACAAATTTACAATAAATTCTCAACTCATATGAATATTAAGCACGTTCTTAATATCACTATGACCACACCCAATAACAAATACGTACCAATATCTTTAAAACGGTTCAAAGCAGCTATACCAAAATAGATCCTAATGAAAATCATAGGGGAAGAAATCGATGTTTGAACCAACTCAGAATTGTCTTTCTTTTTAAATTTTGTATGAACACAATCAAAAATTATACTGTCCATCTGCACATGTCGCCTGTTTAAAAGATTACAACATAATGGGGCGTTCTGCAGGCGCCTAATCAACTATTATAATCTTACCACATGTTGCCAGCTAGGCCTCAGGAGACAATATCGTATTATTATGCACGGTTGCTAGGCAACATGCACCCAAGGTTGAATTTAGTGCCGAAAAAAAAAAAAAGAATAACTCCATACATGTCAAAACATTGCAGTGCTGAATCACCGTATGCCGCGGTTTAAATTGATTTTTAGCATTGCCAGTGGTCGACACGCCTGGGTAATGTTTGATACAGGACCGTTTTTTAGAGGGTAAAAGTATGGCTGTAGATTGATTTATCATCTTTCTTTCACGTTAAACAGTGGTACTGGTGTTGTAATAATTATTGTTGACGGTTGCCGGTCTCTTGTGAGTGAGTCATTACTTATCTACCTAGCTACCTACCTGCCTACTTCCCTACCTCCATACCTACCTACCCACCTACCTACCTACTTACCTACCTACTTACTTACTTACCTACCTACCAATATACCTACCTACCTACCTGCCTACCTCCATACCTACCTACCTACCTACCTGTTACTACCTACCAATATACCTACCTACCTACCTACCAATCAATCTGAGACAAATCTCGATGCCGTTCTGTTTCTCTCTGTCTCTCTTTCTCTCTCCCTCTCTCTCTCTCTCTCTCCCTCTCTCACACGTCTATATCATCCCAACTACACTTCCCAGCTACAGATAATTTATTAGCAAGCCATCCGGGCACAGCTGCACTATCTGTCCATCAACACAGCACACAAACAAAACAAAAATATACTGAATCCTTCCTATTTATGCACAAAACTTAATTAATTTCTTTCTACCTAGTCGGAACACACTGCTGATACGTCGCCCGTATCCTACAAGATTACACCACTGTAACACATAAACACTTCCAGCCCGTCAAACCACAAAAAAGTTTTATTCTTAGATCCTTAAGGTCTCTTTTATTTCCAGCACAACTTGCATCAATGAAGATTTCCTAGGAAAACACTGAAAACAGCTTTGAAACCAACGACATGCCAAGGGTGGCTACAGAAACTGAGAGAAAAAAATGAACCAAGAAATAAATAACTGGCCACTGAAAATACTGTCTTGGTCCAGATACTGTAGGCTCAGGCACGATCTTTCTGTAATTTGCTGTTTTCTGAGGCCAGGATGATTATTTATGGAAGCCCCTGGACAGGTACACGATGCTGTATCTCTCCAGGCTTGTGCCAAGACAGGTATAGGACGAGAACCCAACAAAGTAAAAAAAAAAAAAAAAAAGTACAAAAAGTGTACATGTCTTCGGGGCGGCTGTTGGCCACAGATGTACAAGTAAGCTAAGCAGATTCTTTGAGAATGCCTTTCAGGCTCTGCATTTTTCCCTTCCAATCCTGAGATAGCCTTAACCCTAACTTTTTTTTTTCTGCGGGAAGCCAACTGTACCTTACTAAAAGCAGGGTCGTCCTAACACCATTTTGGACCCCCCGGGCAAAGCAACAAGCTGCATTTTCTCGTTTAAAAAACTAATGTAAGTTTGCATGCATGATCCCCCCCCCCCCCCCCAAACTGACCAATGTGCCCACGCGTAAAGATGACTCTGATTAAAAGAAATACCGGAAACTGCAACTTGAGGCTCAACGCCGAAATGCAAAACAGTGCAGATAACATAATAATTATTGTTTGAAAAATCTTTGGTTCAACGCCAAGGATCACAGCTGAACTTGCCACAAGTACTCTTGTCTAACCATAAGTTTTGAGAGGTACGTCTGTACCTGTCCTAGTACTTTCATAATTAATAGGGTCATTTTACCGAGTGACCTCTCCGTGTGTCCTCCTCGAGACAGTCACAGGCCTGAAAGCTTCACGATATGCCAGGATGTCCAATGTTACGGAGCTTTGCGACCAGCGTACGTTGTATGGTTATACCGTGAGTCGCAACAGCTGCACATTCCAACAAGTTGGAACATGCACCCAAATGCTATACATTATTAAGTTGGTAAACAGGCATTCAACAGATGTTTCTCTACTTCTTGATGTGCATGGGAGGCAAAAAGGTGAAACAATGGTAGGTAATGGCAGGGGATACAGAAGGGGGGGGGGAGGGGGGAGGTATGTGTCACACACAAAGGGGATCAACTTTCTGTAGCTCAGTATGGATGGGAGCCAAGAGTTTGAAATGGCAGGCGTGGGGTGGAGAGGGAGATTGGAGAAAGACAGACAGACAGACGGACAGACAGACACAGTGCCGAAAGACAGACAGGCAAAGGAGAAGACAGAGACACAGACAGACAGAATACAAACAGGGGAAAGAGAGATGGGGGAGGGGGGGAGAAAGAGGCAGAGGCAGAGAGAAAGAGATGGATGGAGGGAAGGAAAGAGAGGCAGAATAAGAGAGTGGCTGCTGTCAATGATAGTTTCCAGAGTACGAGTGTCCCAGGCCAGTGACAAGAATCAGCTTGCTGGCAGAAAAACATCACAGAAAGACAGACACGACAGCCCCTCTAATTTTTGTTTGTTTGTTGTTATTGCCAGTTTGTCATGAAACAGGAGGAGCCTCGAACCAGCAGTTCTGTATTAGTTCCGCAACAATGCAAGGGCAGTAAAGTTATTACAACGTTAATGGCAATATAATTAGGATGGGGACTCAACAGGCTCAAAATCGTTCAGGCAGTTTCAAATGTATGTATAAAGTATCCCAACTGATGAATCATGCATCAGATAACATTTCGCTAGGCAACAGTGCTATATGAATTTGAGTTGTGGTTTGGTCTGGTGTGGTGACAGGCACCAGAATCCTGGCACACCGGGCATCAACATAATAAGTGCTTCTCTTCCCGCTCCAAAATCCACTCGAATGGTTTCCCACTTGTGGTCCCAGAGGCCAGCTGGTTGCGTATTATTTGTTTTGTTAAGTGTGAGTTCGGAGAAAGCACGTCCACAATATACTGCCCATATCGTGCTAGGATAAGGAAGAATTCAGATGGCAGACAAAATATATAACAGAATGATAGGACAAAAGGAGAATCCTACCAGAAAAGCGCCCGGGGACAACCCGCACTGCATGAATTAAATGACCTGCAATGTTGCACAAATGTTTCCATCTGCATTGTGAAAGTGTGCATAAATTATACAGTGGATACACGCATCCCTGACTCAAGGTGAATGTGGATGAGTAATGCAAAATAATTTCGAATGAGCACAGGTACAGGTTATACGGTCTATTAGAAGCAGTGTCAATCGGCACTGGGTAGCAGAAATATTGGTACAGCATCAGCAAAGACAGAGATCGCACCAAAAATGATGCGCTGAATCTTCCTCAAATTCACAAATCAACGAAACAAATAGAACTGGACGCGGCACGTGGGTGCATTATCTAATTTTCCAGAAATGGAAAACCTGCAAAACAACATGTGACATCAAATTATACCATTTTATGCACAAAATAGAAATGTTAGGTGTGTTTTGGCTCCCATACTAAGTATATACTTGTTATTTTAACATGTCAGCTAACCGTAAAATCAGCGTGGCCAAAACTGCAAAAAACTGCCAAAATTAATAATATAAAATCAAGCAACAACAACAAAAAAAGTTCAACTGTACATTTTGTTCGCTACAGTGAAAAACAATACTTTTCACTTGCATATTAATTAACCAGCAATAAACCGCTAACTGCTGTGCACCAGTATGAGTCATGTTGTACCTAAAAAAAAATGTGCACTGAGATCTAAGACCATAATCGATTGATACTATCATGTATAGTCGACGTGGATGCAGAGTAACTTTCATTCAAAACTATCAGATTGTGAGATAACCTATTTATGCATGGCTGGCATTGTGCCGCAACTGAAATTTTGCATTTTATTTTTGTATAATTACGACATAGAGCTGTCACAGCTGAATACAGGTTTTTGCTGATTCTCGTGTTGAAAAAGATCACTCTGTATATTCAGGGAGAGGTTGTGCAAAATTCTTACGTTACCATGTTCTCCCTATTGTGGCACTTTTTTTTTTAACACTCAAGTGTTCCGTATGTAAAACATGTCACATGTGCCGACCTCTTTGCATTTAGAAAACTTCTTGATATTACAACGCAATTAGCAGTTTATTTTGGCCTTCAACTGGTCATTTTAAACCACACGATCGTGTGCACTTTTCCGAAGGTTTTGGCTGAAGCACTATGGGTTAAAAAACAACAACAAAAAAAGTCACTATAAAGGTGGGAAAATGAACTTCAATTAGCCCAACAGTAAAAGTGTTATCTCTGCAAACTCTTCTGATATTCGGGTCTACCAATAATTCAATGTGAAGACTTCAGTTTATATAATAATTATCATGATGATAAACACCGCTGTGATGAGCACGCGAAAGCACTGGCCGAACTTGCTAGTAAGAAACCGACAGGCAATGTTTTCTAACCTTACCAAACGAGTGGTGAAAAGTAAAAAGCAAGGGGAAGTAAATCTGCATTCCTTCCTGTTCCCTGAAACCTACGACCACGTGGCAATAAATCCCGCCACTTTGTCATCAAGGCCAGGCCTTCACCCCAGCTCAGCTTGTACCCTTGTCAACACGGGTTTTCTCCCCCTATCGCGGCCTGGAACATGTTGAACACGACTGTATAAATTCTCAAGGATCGCCGTATGTCATTTTCTTTTACTTATTTATGCTGTTTGTTTTTTCTTTCTTAAAGGCGTATTTCAGACAATACTTGAAGTACACTTTTTCATTCAAGTACCATTTTTCATCACCTCAGAGCCGCACACAAAAAGTTTCCTTCTAAGTGTTTCGTCTTTCCAAGGACTAAAGACACCGTGATCTGATGAGAACAGTATTGTGGATGCCTTGAGTTCTCTTTATAAAACAAGTATTATTTTGCATTATTAATGCGCAGTTCAACAAATGAATTCCTAGCTCTCAAACAGGTCTAGGAGAATCTAAACATTTGTACGAAGGCACACTTCGAGAAACTCATAGGTTTTCACAGAGTTAGTGGTGGGGTGGGGAGTATAAAACGTGTCATAAGAATACAAATAAAAATAAAAATAAAACCCCCAAAACCAATCGAAGTGTATCTGCCATATTATTGTATACGACATTTTGCCGATTTTGAGATTCTGTAATGAAAGTGGTTCTCCCACTTCTAATTTTATTATGTATAGGTGTCATTCCAATGGGCTAAAAACCTTTCCAGATATGTCTTTCTAATGAAATTTACACAACTTTCAAGCCTCATATTCTCGGAAAAAGGCAAAAATGCACACACAACAATAATTATGCAAAATACCCTACTAAAGACAATATTTCCTCCTGTTATGAATCTCTGATCATTGTGCGTTTTCTATTGACCAAACTGATATCGATTATTTTACATGAGCTGATAATGCATTCGTAAACGATATGAAACACCAATGGGCACAACGTATACAGCTTCGCCCCATCGACGTTGCATTGGCAATACTATCATGTTTAATTATTCTGTACCGCGTTAAATGATACTTCATCGATCTCGACGGGATTTTCTCTCTACTCATTGATTTGTATTTGTATTTGTATAACTCTTTAATCCCATTTGGGAAATTTTGCCTTTGTGCCATTGCACCCCAGTTACAACTGGAGCAGGCACGTCGTCGCCACAGTGCAGCGCCGGTCGGCGTTTTTTTTTTTTTTTTTTGGTGGTGGGGGGATGAGGGGGAGTGGGTGGTAGGGATGAATTTTATTTAATTTTGCCCGGGCAGCGGCCTGTTCGGCCTGCTCTTTACGATTTCCAACTGCCAAGGTATCTTTAACGTGCGCAACGTGCACACGGGCCCTCCGAATTTTTTCGTCCTTATCCGAGAAGACTAGGTACTCGATCCTACCCCTCAATAGGATCAGGGACATGAAAATATGAGAAAAATCCCAAACTTCCAACATGCCTGCACCGGCCGGGTTTAGAACCCGGGACCCTTGGCATGAGAGGCGAGCACCTTGCCTCTAGACCACCTTGTACCAAGGAGCTTGGATAGTATAGCCCAAGGAGCTTGGATAGTATAGCTCCTTGATTGGTACATTCCGCTACTCTTGTATTCTGATATCTAAGCATTGGCTGATTCCTTCACTCCCATGCTCTTATCCATATCCACCATTCGTTCTTCCATCCGACTCCTCATTCCGTGATTTGATAACTAATTCATAACCACGGACTCCAATTTGTACTACTAGACATTAGATCCTTGTCCTAATACGCGTATCTAATGCCGTATAAAGTTTACCAAAGGCTTCATCTCCAATGGCTATTTATCATCTCGACTTTTGTCTGATCTTGTGTTAATAATTCTGTATGAATGGCCGATATTCGTGTCTTCAACTATCTCTCTGCAAATGTTTGATGTTTCAACTGCACGTGTCAGGTACAATACTAAAGTGGAAGACATACGAGTAGTATAGCACGCGGGCAGGCATAGATGTTAATAAATACACACACAGGCAAACATTCATTGCACTGCCACTTTCTGAGACTCACTCACGTACTCCTTCTCTCTGTGTCTCTCTCTTGTCTCCCTGTCTCTCTGTCTGTCTCTGTCTATTTGTCTGGCCCTCCCTGTCTCTCTCTGTCTGTCTCTCTCTCTATTTGTCTGGCACTCTCTGTCTCTCTCTCTCTCTCTCTGAGTCTCTCTCTTTGTCGCTCTCATTCTCTCTCTCTCTCTTCATAATGTCTGTTTGACTGTATGCCTCTGTCTGTCTGTCTGTCTGTCTCCCACTCTCTGCCTCTGCCTCCGTGTCTCTCTCTCTCTCCTGGAATATCAATTTCATCAGATAACAAGTATCCGTTGTTTCTCATTACAAAAGGCCGGCCTACATAAATATACGGTAATGCATGAAAACAACACCGCCATCATTACAACTACCATTGTATGCAGAATTTTCTACCATTCTCTCCTCCAACTGGTCTGCCATAAATGAATACACGTGACATAAACCATGAGTAACATAACGTTAGGTGAGCCGTAAATGACCGTATTGTACGTTACTGAACACGGACCTCATAAAAAAATAAAAGAATGTTGTAACAAGTACGTACGTCCCCCAAGTTTTTAACCAGGGATGCGTATTTTAAAGCCTTTTACGACTCCAGAGCCCAAGAGCTATCATACTCCTCCCGAAATACTTCTAACAACAGCCTTGATTAATTATTCTTTCAGATTTTCTGTTTGTCTTCCTCCTGTTTTGTCCTTGAAAGGGTATGGGACAGGATTAGGGATTCAATAAGATTTAAGGTTACGGATAAGGACAGGATTAGGGAGAGGTACGTATACATAGGAGCCCCTAGCGCAAAACGCTTGGGGTAAGTACATACTGACAACGACCCCCCCCCCCAAGATATTACGAGTAATTAGTGCTAGGCATGACCTAGATAATGACGTCTGGCTCAGCCACCGGCAACAGTTATTATTATACAAACTCGAGTTTCTTGCCTACGCCCAACCAAAAGCTTATCATGAGAACAGATGTTGAGGATTGGACAGTCATTGTACGCAGAGCTGACAGAGTAGTAATTATGTCCCACTCGATGTTTATAGGTGTATACCCGAGGTGGGTCTTCCGCTGGCAATCCTTCAAAGCAAAACAACATGTAATGTTGAGGAAGTAGCCCTATCAAACATGGGTACAGGTCCTCACGGCTTCACCTCCACCAGGGTTTAGACCACCCTCAGATTACAGAAATTCGTGTATGACAGCGTAGACAGTTTTTCCCTGGAAGAAGCGAGGAGGTTTCGAACCCAGACCTTGTGTTATGACATTATTGTAAGTGTACTGACTTCCGTAACATGGCTCGCTAGTGGTGCCACGGTGTTCTCCGGCAGTCTTTCGGTGCCAGCTGCACTTCCAGCCAGTAACCTAACGGAATTCTGATTTGTAAGATTGATGTCAGGTGTGCATATAGGAATGTCATCATTTCCTGTGTCGACCCGCTAGTTGCGACATCGCGCCGACCATCGGTTTGATGTAAGAAATCCGCCCTACGACATTCCTACCGATCTTACGTAAATTTATATCTGATTGACTTAGGGTTGCTGGCTCGGCTGCTATTCCTGGAGTAGTATACTCTATTATGTCGTGCCACCTCCCTCCACCTCCCCCCCCCCCCCCAACATACACACAGAAATCTTCTTCAGACCTCCCAAGATACTTTCTTATTTAGCCGCTGCCGTTGTGTTCAGATTGTCCCAATCCGGCCATCTACAAAACTGGTTTACGAAACAAACGGAGTTACGAACCCTGACTGATTTCATTTTTTGATATCCCAAATTGTCCGTTCCAAGCCTAATCCAGCACTAATATATAACATTACGGAAATGGCAGTAACAGAGTTAAGTTTGGTCGCTACAGAACCCGATCTTTTATCTCAAATAGATTTTCTAGCCGGTTCAACAAGCTGCCAGTTCTACTCTCCATCTACATTTTACGACTAAATCCTGGCGAGCGGTCTTTAACTCCTGGCGGGCGGTATCTTCAAGCTGTAGCTCATAGATACCCAAATGGTGTTCCCTCAGAGGCTAAGAGATTGATTTAAAAACTTTCATACAAATATACAAACTTCTTTTCAGATCTATAAAAAACAATTTATGAGAATTTTAACAATTTAATCAACTTAATGCGGAACTATTTAATTCCATTTCTGAAATTTAAATTGATGAAGTTCTGAACCCAAAAGAAGACACTAAAGTGGAGAACGCGCTGTAAAATCAAACTCAAAACTGAGATGCCTTGGAGTCATCCTCGATGATATGGGAAGATATTCCCTTCGGGCTTGTCAAATCTATTTAAGTTCTGGCTACTTGAAAACAAATCCGGGCGTTTGAGCTCTTTGACTTAGAAGGATCACAGGGCTGCCCTTAACATTTGCACTTCTGAAGAATAGATTTAATTGACGACTTTTAGAATGATTGCCCAAAGTTTGAAACAAATGCTTTACTCTCTGGTGTTGCACCTTTACTCTCTGGTGTTGCACCTTTACTCTCTGGTGTTGCACATTTACTCTCTGGTGTTGCAGCTTTACTCCACGTTGCAAAACTGGGTATGGGAGGAGGAAGACAGGGTCAGTGCATCACTGAGAGACTGGGTTTACTTAAATAAGCCTCGATTAATGATAAAATCATATAAAAACCACAGAAAAATGATTAATGTTGCACGAAAGCCTACAATTTGCTCTTTCTCTCTGTAGGGTAATTTGGAGTTGGGGAGTAAAAGGATTGGGAATGATTATTTCTGGGTCTGAATGAGGTCAAGGGTCACCTGAATGAGACACTTCGGGTTCAGTGATTGTGACAACGAAGCCCATTTTCAAAATATTTTTTTAAAACTCCGAGGCTGGAGCCATTGTGTGTTTTCGACTACAGTAAATTTTATAGCAGAACAGGAGCAAACTGTATCTGGGTTACAGTGTCCTGAAGAAGTCATTCATGGCCCACAGTGAGAAAACGCAGTGTTCTGGGTCACTCTGAATAGGTTCTGTGTGGATACTAACACAGTAGCACTGCCGTCGGGAGTCTTTCTTGAAGTCAAAATTACCCTGCTCCTACTGTCAAAATAAGACGCAATTCCTTTGTAGTCAAAACGACCATGCTGGGTTAACTGAGATGCTCGCTACGTCTAGAATAAACTGACCCAGTTAAAAAGTGTTTTGGAAACGTTTAATCTGAATGTATGGAGGAAACAAATGAGATCTGGGTTCTGTATCACTGACTTCGTGCAGAATGGACGCCCCCATATGCGGGCAATATTTTTCCCAGCCCGAAATGCTCAGCACGAAAACCGCTGGAGGGCTTTTTGAGGCCGGCTTCACCCTGAATACAGGGCGTTCTGTTGTCCAGAAGACAAACAAGAGGACTTAATCCCCGTTGATCACTTTGTCCAGGAACGTCCGGGCGTAAGATGCCTTTTGACAGATCATGTCAACGTTTTGATGTCATCTTCAATACAGCTGTAGGTAACCGACCTGCTGGTTGTCTACCTGTGGGTATTAGTGACAGGACAAACATCGGGCGCTGAGACGACACGGCCGGGATATTTATGTAAATAAACTTACATACAGAACCAAGATGCCGCTCTTTACTACGTTTTCCTTGCCTGTAAACAGGCCTAAAGGTCGTGAGAATATTAAGTGCGTAGTCTTGAATAAAATTAGTTTGAATGCAATAGGGTGCCGTGTATTCCACATGCGAGTTTTCTACTGGGCGTAACCTTAACTTGCTATAGAGAAAGTTGTCTCTATGGGTCAGTCAGGAAGTGTAGTTTTGCTAAGTCTGATAACATCTTCCTTTTGGGGAACAGACACAGTGAGTGAGTGAGTGAATGTGTGTGAGAGAAAGAGAGAGAGAGAGAGAGAGAGAGAGAGAGAGAGAGAAAGAGAGAGAGAGGGAGGGAGATAGACACAGAGAGAGAGATACAGAGAGAGAGAGAGAGAGAAAGAATGAGAGAGAGAGAGAGAAAGAGAGAGGGAGGGAGAGAGACACAGAGAGAGATATACACAGAGAGAGAGAGAAAGAATGAGAGAGAGAGAGAGAGAGAATGAGAGAGAGAGAGAGAGAGAGAAAGAGAGACAGAGAGAGGGAGGGAGAGAGACACAGAGAGAGAGATACACAGAGAGAGAGAGAGAAAGAATGAGAGAGAGAGAGAGAGAGAAAGAGAGACAGAGAGAGGGAGGGAGAGAGACACAGAGAAGAGAGATACACACAAAGAGAGAGAGAAAGAATGAGAGAGAGAGAGAGAGAAAGAATGAGAGAGAGAGAGAGAGAGGAGAGAGAAAGAGAGACAGAGAGAGGGAGGGAAAGATACACAGAGAGAGAGAGAGAAAGAATGAGAGAGACAGACGGAGACAGGTCGGCTCTTTCCCAAAAATGGATGCACTATCCAAGCGGTAGTTGAAGTATCTGACCTCACTGCACTGTCATGAACGAGTTTTTCAGGTTGTACAAAGAAAGTTTTTATTTTACGCATATCAACTGTCGTCTATTGCGAGACCATGTGTGGGATGCCAAACAGTGCTTTCAATAACAGGAGTTATGGGAGTGCAGTCGTTTGTCTTATAGCAAGTCTGTGTACACATTATAGGGATGATTTTTACAATGATCTGTCAAACAAGGTGTCTGGTACAACAAACTCCTGCAACAGTTTCATATCCGTGGCTAGAGAGTCTATGTACACTTCTCAGACGTCATACACGACACTTAAGTCTTAAGCTTTCCACATCACATAACAGGCCGCCTATTGCCAGAGAAGACAGCGCAGTATTTGTTAAGACAACACCATAGGGTTCCTTTTACCGCGGTCATTTCTGAATAGATCATTGCATTCTAGCTATAGATGATGGAAACTAAATGGTTAACTAGGGCTACGTCTCGCAAGGACAAATCAATATTTGGTGTCAAGGATTGGCAATGTTAGCGGTACTAAAGTCACAAAATACTAGTTTGTGATTTTAGCCCCTAGCAAATTTTGATTTCTCTAAGTCTCATTTTCAAATATATTCAAACTGGGAAAAGTCCAAAGAAAACTATTATTTAGAGTAATTTATTATTCAGTTTCAGTTTAAATCTACAAAACGTTGCAGTGGAGTGAAATATCTTCGACTCGTGAGCGGGTAAAACACCGTCTCGCGCTAATGACACCAGAAGGTTATAGTCCATTCTTAGCTACAAAAGCTACGGTGACAGTTTAGTTCAACTTTTTTGTCACCCGGTAAACCATGAGCTGCACCAGAATTGTCTAAAGACTCATAGTTAATGACAAAATATAATTCTACTGAAATGGCAACGATTTAAAGAGGCATTTCGATCATCCTTGAATTATTTCGAACTCAAGCCAGGAATTCGTATCAATTCTTAAATCGTTGGTGTGATATGTCGGGGTTATGGGAATTTCCTTCTGTATTCCAATTTGCTCAAAGATTATTTCAAAGTTAGACACCAAACGGACCATGTCAACCGCATTGACATGTCGGTTATAAATAGCCGAGGAAATTGCCAACTTAGTCTAATGAGCTGAAAGGACTTGGAATGGAATGGATCCCCGAAAATACAGCTCGCCAGATGTGGAGTTTTGCTGTTCTAACAGTGGAATCCGTTGTTGAAGGACAGACTAGGCAAACACGACAGTGGGCTCGTCTGTGGTCAAGACATTTTAAAGGTTAAATATTCTGAATTAGCTCGTTTTTTTTGTGTTTTTTTGCATTAACCCCTCCCCCCTTTTCTCTCTCTCTCTCTCCCTTTTTCTGTCTCTGTCTCTCTCTCTCTGTCTGTCTGTCTTGTCTCTTTCTCTCTCTCTCTCTCCCTCTCTCTCTCTTTTCGTTGATTGCTTGGATTCCGAACATTCATTTGGGATGGCAGTACATGTATTATACATTAACACAGCA
This sequence comes from Onchidella celtica, assembly GCA_963931925.1. NCBI lineage: Eukaryota > Metazoa > Mollusca > Gastropoda > Systellommatophora > Onchidiidae > Onchidella > Onchidella celtica. Next base: position 6,902,769 of record OZ007573.1, on the reverse strand, counting down.
ATAAAGCATTAAATAATTGTCCCGTTTCATTTTTTCTTTAATAAAAAAACGTATTTTCTTTAATATCGATGTTGTAATAGAATTTTGGAAATCAGTGAACGGTATGGACGCCACGGGGCTCAAACACATCATAAAATTACTTTTTTATCAAACGTGTAAAATATGTCTCTAGAACAAGTCTCCAGACCTTCAGAAAAGCCAGGAGTAATAAAAATTATCTTATTTAATCACATAATTTCACCATATGATTTGTATTATTTGTTACTAAAACAAACACCGAACTATTTAAATGCCAGCAAACGCTCTGGTTATGCTCGCTGTAGAAACATCGGTAATTCACGTCACTTTTAATGACAAATGTTATATCCATTCACTTTCCTGATTCTAATGATTTGGTGATGTTGGCCAGCTGGTCCCTGGTTCATGGCGTCAATTTTCCACAAGATTGGCCAATCGACGACACTCGAGGTGACAACGTTAGCCACAATCTCGTAACTCGGGCGTCCAGGGCACCTGATCTTCAAATGCGATTTTCCGTAACTTCCCCCAATCAAATATCTGGCCTGCCCAATGTTTACATAGCCCTTGGTGCCTGAGGCTGTGGTCTTTTCTGCTTAACCAAGATACCTTTATCCAAAAGAACAGATTATTCCTTTTCAGCAAGCGATCCGACAAATTTGAAAATTTGTGCACCATGTTGCAATTTATGCAGTCTCAATTTTTCATTATTATTATCTTTAATTTTAAGTTTTAATTTCCTGATATTTCTGTTCTGTTTATATATTTTAATCTTTCTTTTCTTTTTGTCATTTACAAGATATCCCCTGCTGCAGGCTACTTCGCGGCTTCCATGTCCTACCATAGGGCGTCTCGAAAAATGAACTGTACATAGTGCAATAATAGCCGTTACTGAACTGGAGCGCCTTGAAACCCAAACTCAAATTATCCAAATCCGTCCTCTTGTCTGTCCGAATGTGATGTCAGAGTGTCCCAAGCTGACCAGACAAAGAGCCTGTTTCCCAATACCACATGATTATAATCATCATACAATACAGGGCTGAATACGTAAGGTCCAGGTGCAAACTAATTAATTAACACAACCATATTCTGTCTGGATAAAGATCACCTAAGAAAATAATTAGCTAATACCAACACTCTGGTAGAGGTGCGTGAAGCAAAATCATAAAAACAAGTGTGGTATCTTTATGAACGGTGGCTGACAAACTTAACCGCTTACAACCAATCAATGAGTAAGGATTCAGAGTCGATCAAGTGTGAAACAATGAAGACATACGCTAAATCTGGGTTCTCATGTATACGGAAACGGCCACGGCAACGGAAACGTCAAAAACCCTTCAAGTCGTGAAATAGAAAGAATGTTTCCGCACGCCGTTTCCGTACACATGGAAACACTCTTTCTTCTTACTACGTGGTGGATTTTTGACCGTTTCCGTTTCCGTACACATGAGAACCCAGCTTAAAGGGTCTCAGTATTTAGCCGGACAATCTTGATGATTTTTGCCGTACAGTGTACAATCGACTGAATTACATTTATTCAAAATAGAAAAGTCAAAGCTGCGAGCAGGGTATGTCGTCCAGGCTATTTATAGGGCCACCTCTACTTGAGCAGAGTTTTATGTTTTAGTCATGTGTCAGACATGAATTGCAAACATTACATGAACATAAAGCAAATCAATTATAATATTCGTAAAATCAACATAAACCATTGTCACTCCCAGACGCACTCAAGGAACTCAGATAAAGGATTTTGGCGTGTGTTAACAATGGGAAAAGCTTGGTATAACACAGACAGATGTCGAGAGATTTCAAATGCACTTGGTTAAATTGGTTACTAAAGACAATCGGTTTGTAGTGATTAGAAAAACAAATTAATACAGGTCCCGACTACAGCGGAAAAAAAAACTCCACCAAACACTACGCTCTCCTTTAATGTAGACCTTTTTAGTTTCGGAAATTCTAAGCCGCTAGCCCGCAGGAAACGTTTACTTCGACGTGTTCGACATGCACTTTACAACTTAACCTCTGAAATGTCACACAGCGTAAACTATCTGTATGTCGATATAATGTAAATACGTGGTGTATTTTTAAAAGAAAAAAAGTGTTCGGGTAAGTGCAAACCTATCACTTTCAAACTTTGCAGGGGAACTTTAAAAAAAAAAAAACGGCCTTGGCGCCCCATTGTCGACTTGCACGATAACGGGTCTTAATTCACACGCATGTCGAGTATATTATCATAACATTTTCTAGTGCTCTATGACGTGACTGATAGCAGCTTTTATAACGTAGATCTTGGAGAATGGGTGTAAATCTAAGAGATAAGTCTGCACTACTTCAGTTATAAATGGCAGGGCAACTGTCCAGCTTAAGACTAATGAACCAATGCTACCCGGAATGGACCAAAGTATAATGATAAACTACATGTACCAATATCAAAGTACGATTCTAAGTACGATTCTTTCTATTAGAACCAAGAGCATTTTGCCCAGAACCTGGTGAAACAAAAACTCCCAACAATGTGCAGTTCTAACATCCCAATGACAAGACTTGAAATAAATGTTTAGTGTGGGATAGTAAAATACTGTCTGTTTTGTTTTAAATTTTGTTTTTTTACTACCAACATGATTCTGAAGCTTTTGAAAAGTGACAGACATCTCACAATGCTAAACAAAAGTATGGCATTAGTTTGATGGACAAAGATAGTCGCAACGGGACTAGCTATAAAAACAGACAAGAATACGCTTGCGGAGCCCTAGGAAGTGAAAAGGTGCTGAAAACAGCAACAACAACAGAAATTACATGAAAATCAAGACAAACTGCGGAAAGTCACAAGCTTTTCGTCTCAAGGACCTTTTCTGGCTCGAAAAATGCAAGACAAGAAAATGCTAAATAGATTAACATGACGGGCACATTTTGGCGTGACAACAGCTACTATTCTTTACTCTTGATTTCTATTAATGTCAATTACGACATTGTGTTTCACCGCGAAGCATGACTACTATTATAAAACAATAAAGAATACTTGACACTATCAGCGTCACAAAGCGCAGGTGCGGGCAATGATACTGCAAATGCGGTTTGCAACCTTGGGATGTTCCGGCCTATGAGGGACTACAACACACCAATGGAAACAAGTGCTTTACAGTTATACACACAATAAATTTATTGGGACACGTGGGATGGGGGCTTAATTAATGTTGGTAAAGTAGTCTAAATAACGTGTCAGAAGAGATGGACAAATATTTCATACAGATATTATGACAATGATCAAAAGATAATGCGTTTAACAACAGCTAAGATAATTACCCTGAAAGAAAAGGTTTCTGATTAATACAATGAAATGACAATAAAATGGATTATAATATGTTACACTAAAACACAGATAAAAAGGTAGATGTTTATCTCACCGACTCTGCACTTAATGAACGTTTCACACAGAATATATCCACACTCTTCCAATAATTACTCTAACTAAAATGTTACTAAAACTTGTCCTATATCTTGAATCTGTAAACTTGACGATGATGGTCCTAAACTGAAGAATGTCCGGTCTCTTGGGAAACTGGACTCCACAAGATAATGTTCTCTTAAATTCACTACAGGATACACTCAATTACAAATATGTCCTTACTCCACATAAAAAGCACTGTCCACATCCACAAGATGACTACTAGTACTATATATAACTAACTGTCCTGTTAAGGCTCTGGTCACAGTCACAGGATACACAATATGATCGAAATGTCCTAACAATATGCACAGGATACTTTAAAACAGGTGGTTACTTTATGGTCTTGGCCTCTAGCCTTCCCGCTGTTCTGCACAATTCACAGAAACGCCGGGTACAATGCTCTACACGCGGACAGAAGCCTGCCTGGTCACGCTGAGACTTACAGGTCTAACACTGCCACATGAAGCGAGTACAACACTGGAAATTAAGTTCCTTAAGAACTTAAGATATGTGCAACATATGCACCGCGTACATGAGCTAACTTTAACTTTAAGCTTAGACTCACACGCCGCTCTAACCGAGCTTATTTCATGCTTTGACGAAGCAAGAACTTGAAAGCCATAAACGCTCTATACACGAGCTAACTTAACACACCGTATAGGCTATGTTAATATACGTCTGTGTCTTACAATAAGAACGACAGACAGGTACACCACTCTACGTGAGCAGGACCAAGAGCTAAATTTTAATACAGGCCTTAATAGACACTGTAAATACACGCCTGAGTTCTACAGGCAGGTACACTGCTTCGCACGAGCAGGATCTCGCAGTGAGTCTATCGCAAGCGGACTGACGACTCCAGATTTGCTCTGGAATATATACAGAAACTCAAAATTACAGAAAATTACAGAGGGGAAAACTGGGAGGTTCTACCTAGCTCAAATTCGTGAGCCATAAAAACGTGCACAAAGATTCTACGGTGGCCAAACTCGGACGTTGGGGTATTAGGTGGACGGGTCATAGATAATTGCTCTACCCGCAGGTAGCCCGAGACATAACTTGGAACAATAGATCAGGAAGGTGGACCGGTCGAACAGGCAAGTGGATGGTCATTACGCGGCATTTCGTTACATCACTCCCCCCTTAAGACAAAATTCAATAATTTTGTGCATTACCCAGAGAAATGCCCGATCTACGTTAGACGAGACAAGAAATCTGGACCATGATTATTGTTCCACCTACACTGGTGTCGCCTTAGCGTCCATGTCATTATTCTTCCATTCTCCGGCTTCGTCCGGTCGAAATACACCAGGAGAGCGTCATTTGCCTCTACGATGAACTCCCTACCTAAGGTCAAGTCCTCCCTGGGTAAAACTTCCATCTTAAATACACACCCAAAATTTTCTCACCCTCATATTCAAACCAATATATAATATACGAAGACGGACCGCATAAAAGCCTACGTCTCTTACACATAGCAATAACCATAAAATACATTCGAAGGCGGACCGCATGAAAGCCTACGCCCTCCCACAGTAGTTAAAATGAAAAACATTTAAAGGCGGAGCATATCAGCCTATGCCCTTCCGACTTAAGTCTGACCATGTCTCCTCGTTCTGACAGTGGAGCATTACATACCCCAAAGTTCACATCTACTCGCGAGAGCGACTCATCAATTACAGGAGCCTCGGTTGACACCATTTTACGTGTGTGTCTCTTCTTCCTGCCCTTCCAACGCCGGAACCGTCCTCTCCTGGCCTGGCACCGGTCTTTGGCGTTGCCTGGCGTATTACATCTTTCCTCGAGATTCAATGAACCATCCACGTGTGGTTGCACAATGACATCTCTCATGGCCATCCTTTGGCCTCCGGCCTTCGTGGCTACTTCTCTAAACTTACTTTGATTGAGCCCCTGCGTTTCTGCCGCTCCCACACGTCCTTTGTTACGGGTCATAGCCATGACCTCTTTCACTTACTTGACCTCAGCCATGACCTCGTCCGTTGTATTGGCTTCTTTAATGGGCGTCCCTGGGCACTTCGCTCCAATTATGGTACCGAGGACGACGTCGTACAGTGGTGCTTCCATTTCCACGGCAGTCACCTCGCCTTTATGGTACGGGCAGTCCAGTGTGGCCTTGGTCATTCTTGCAGACACCGTGCTTCCGTCCACTAGACCCACCATCACATTTCCACCGCGCACCGCACTATCAGGGATAAGTCCTTTCCTTAGTATAACACAACTGCTCCCGCTGTCCCTCGCTCCACACGAGCTAAATTTTAATACAGGCCTTAATAGACACTGTAAATACACGCCTGAGTTCTACAGGCAGGTACACTGCTTCGCACGAGCAGGATCTCGCAGTGAGTCTATCGCAAGCGGACTGACGACTCCAGATTTGCTCTGGAATATATACAGAAACTCAAAATTACAGAAAATTACAGAGGGGAAAACTGGGAGGTTCTACCTAGCTCAAATTCGTGAGCCATAAAAACGTGCACAAAGATTCTACGGTGGCCAAACTCGGACGTTGGGGTATTAGGTGGACGGGTCATAGATAATTGCTCTACCCGCAGGTAGCCCGAGACATAACTTGGAACAATAGATCAGGAAGGTGGACCGGTCGAACAGGCAAGTGGATGGTCATTACGCGGCATTTCGTTACAATCAGGCAATTGGGCTGTCATAAACTTGTTCTACTACACCAGGGCTGTGTCTATGGACCACCTAGAGCGATGAGTCAGACGTAAGTACTTCGGGAGCAAAGATTGCATGCCGTGCCAAGGGGTCTCCAAATCTTTTCTTGACACTTTCCCCGGGGGCTGAGTAGTTTCACTGTACAACGGTCGGGAGTAGGGATGCCTGCATTATCACCTTGCAAGTTTAGTGATCACACTTCTTTACTTCATTGAAATGGTTGGCGGCCATTACTGAACTAGGCCGTTTGCTCAGTTCTTGTTATTTGTTTTTGTTCTTGATGTTTTTGTTTTTTTGGTTTTTTTAATTATTATAATATATCACTGTCATTTTTATTTTAATTCTGTTTCAATTCTTAACAACATCAGCTGTTACAAATTTCATTTGGTAATATTAATATGTGTCTTTTCAATGATTACTTTACGAAACGGTAGTTTTAAACAATATCCCACTATCAAATATCTATCATCTGCAGGCTACATAAATCTACGTTGCAGCCTATGGTTTGAATGCTCTTGGTTTAGGCACATTTACTGTAGAAAACACTATAACAACAGGACGACCAAATCATCCCATTGCACTGCAGATAGTTTTTGGACATCGCCGTTGACATGATGCATAATTATTTACGATTAGTAGCTTGTGGGCGCACATAGTACTAAAGTTACGTACATGAAACAATTACTTTTGGCATGAAGGTTACTTTCCACACGTATTTGCGTTTATCTGTGGGTCTATGACGCTAGATTATCTTAAACAGTTTCCACTATCAAATTTCGTATCTCTACACTGGACGAACGGACGGACATTCCGTCGTAATAGAAAATTTTAATGGGGTGTCAAGTCATACAACCTACGACCATTTCGCACCGTCGCAGTGCAATACCGCGTAATCCTCCACTCAAAACCAGCGAGTTACAGAAATGTTTATAGCTGATACAGGGATGCGCACCATGTCATTCTGTGTACATCGGCATGTGCACACTTTTCTTGGGGCAACAGCGCAGACGTACCGACGCTGCACTGCCACCGCAGTCATAACTTTACCTCAAGTTATCCAGTCTTCCCTTGTGGCGACTATTGTAGTTTTCAATTGACGTGTCCGAACAACTCGGAATTTTATGATTTTCTTGGTTGTGTTTCAAAAAGTCCACCCCCCCCCTCCCCCCGGCAACACTTTCTTTCCCCGGAACTATTATTTGAAACTAATAGAATATTACTGAAAATCATTTGCCTCTGTTGCTTATTTCCATATTTTCCGGGGTATGGGGTCATCCATAGAGAAGCAGTAGTTGGAAACGCAATATAAAAATGACGGTTTGTATAGTCTAAAACAATTATTTTGCTTTCTCATCTCTATCCTACTGCTGGTTGGTGGGAGCTTCTAGTAGGGGTCTCTTTCTGTCCAGTCATTTTGCTATTAGGCCTATCATCTGTCCACCGTCGTGTTTCTTACTATTACCATATGGCCCTTATCGTCTCGATGTGCTCTCTCCAAACTCAAAACTCTCTGTTTTTAGAATTCATTTCCATATAAAACATACGTGCGCTTTTCATACGCTGGACCTGGGAGGGGGGGGGGGCAATGTTCCCTTCCACCTCCCTCCACTCCAACCACAGGACGTGCCTACTCCATAGATGGGGGCCCTAGCCAGAATTTACAATGAAGTGAAATGTGATTGTCTCATTTTGTCCTCCCGATCTGAACTCGTGAAAGTAACCCTGAATTTGTTAAAGATTCGTAAATCAACAAAGATAATGCGGAACATCTTAATTCAGTAAACATCAGACATTTCAGTACAAGATTATGACACGATGAGGGGCGGGGGGTGCGGCATGGGGGCTTCACCTCACCATTATAGTGAAGACTTTCCCTTGAGATTAAGATAGGTTCGAAAGACCGGGGGAACAGGGCACGAGAGAATTTACACAGTTATGCCCCTTCCGTGAGACAGCCAGCCGCTTTAATGAGAAGACTGTCTACCCCAAGACCCACTGTATAGTGTATAGTGGGTCTTGGGTCTACCTGCCTACACGCAGTTATTATAGTAACATTTACATTACGGTTTGTAATATCCGATCTCGATATGAGTTTTAGCTAGACTTTTCCATAAGACAAAATCGACAGTTAGGATTTTATCAGTAGTACCGGTACGTATTAATTAGTTTACGCCAATTCACTCCGGCTGTCACTATCACCATAATTATTCTGTCATGTACTTCATTATTTCATAGCATCTGATTCATGGTACTGTGATAACATTGCAGATGTATAATAAAGTCGTTCTATCATCTCCGGGCACCAGATATTTTTATATTAGATGATAACATTCCCAACGAACAACCCTACGGAAATCTGACGCATAGGACTGACGTCAAGTTGGCATATGCGAACTTAACAACGACGTTCCTACGTAGATCCGCTGGTACGACGTCACGTGGACATCGATTTGACGTGGGGAAACCGTTCCTATGGTAATCCTAATCCTATGGAAATCTACGTAGGGCCGACGTAAGATTTCTGGCGTGGTTACATTCAAGTAATAATGACTTTATTTTGTGAATGCCCCCCCCCCCCCATTCACAAACACACACATACACGTTTGAAAAAAATGGGGGGGGGGGATATGAGAGACCTCTGCCGTTAATAACATCAAAATGCATTTCTTTCATTGTCATACTGGCCTGCCGAGATGCTAACAATAAAGAAACAAAAAATGCAAATGAGCTGGCTACATTATTGTCTTGTTTGTCTATTTTCTTCTCGTCCATCTATATATACAGAACAGTGAAAAACACACAACAATGGATCTCAAGAACAGAAAACTAGGACACAAATAAAGGACAAACTCATCAAACTGACAAAAATATCTCTACAACATAAAAGTCTATCCCAAAACGCAGCAAAGACAATCGTTTTTGGGTCGTAAAGTCACTCAAACCTGCAGTGAATGCTTAATTAACAAACAATAAAAAGGGTACTTTGTAAGTACAAAATAGGCCCCGTCGTCTTAAACTTTGACCTCAGGGGGAGACAACCTGACTGGGGCAGGAGCAAACAAGCGGAGAGAACTCTGCATGTTAAGTATCTACAGTAATTGACTGTCAAATCCATTTTACGGCCTCTCCAACTGAGAGTCTATGGTATGCATCCAGAAATATTCGGCTCAATGATGAATTATCCCAATGCTTCTATCCACTTGCTCTGGACTGACATCTTCGCAAAGTAACGGCGTGTTCAATGTCGGTTTTGATAGCAAAGAAACGCCTCTGCCAGCCAATCTGAATCTCAATCAAACAATAACATAGACCAAAAAGAGAAGGCCATTAATTCAGATTTAAAGAAAAAGAAACGCAGCCAGGAAACCTGCCAGTGGCGTAGCAATAGAAGCGGGAGGAGGGTGGGGGCCTGCGATGGAGGGTGGAGCAGTCCTCAAACGCAGGTTGGGGGTGGCGTGGGAGGGAAGGCAGCCAAAAAATTTCTTGTGTGTATATGTGTATGTGTGAGTGGGGGGGGGGGGATCCTACACTTTAAATACGGCAAAATACAGTAATCGCCAGTGCAAAAACACTCATTTTTCCGGGTACTACGAACTCCTGCTACGCCGCTGGCAGTGATTATTGAAAAAGACGACAAAGGCATATTAAATAAGCAAGAAATAATACAAGACATATAAGATATAATCACTTTCATATGTTACCCTCCCTTTGCTTGTGACACCTATACAAACTGCCTTTAGTGGTGATACGGTCAGCTTGCCCCCCCCCCCCCAGGAACTCATCTAACTTGTATTGTGTCCCTAGCATTGATGAGTAATACATTCCTCTGCAGTGATTCAGTCTCATTTTCTGTGATGGAGTGACCGAATGACTGAGCGAATAGAAGCATGAAGGGGCTGACTGGCAGATACAAATAACCAATCAACTTCCACCGTCTCACGACATTTCGATGTGACACCATCAAGTGTTGGTCATTACCTGAAGAGGCGAAATTTCCCATTATTTTGATCGCCACACGTGTCGCAGCAAGTTGAATGTCAATGTTTTATTTGAATTAATTCGCCTTTATGCCATCTCATCTAGGAACATCCGTGCCATCAACCTACCAGCATTTACTGCTGATATTACAGAAGCAAGAGATGCCATTACATCAAGCAGTGATTTATGTTCTGAATATAACACCGAACTGCGACGCATACTTGACAAACATGCCCCAGAACGAACTAGAACCATCACCGCCCGAACATCTGCCCCATGGATGACTTTAGAAATTAAAGCCGCGAAATCTGAGCGACGACAGGCTGAAAGAACATGGCGTCAAACAGGACTTCACATACATAAGGACATATTTAGATTATGTAAAAATAAAATGATTTCTTTGATAAAAGATGCAAAAACCAAATTCTACAAGGAAGCTATCATGTCAAGTACCTCTCTGAAAAAACTGTTTAACATTACTAAATTTCTTTCAAGTGCTCCTAAAACAGTAGATTTACCCTCCACAACAGCTAATATAACTGATGAATTTGGTCAATTCTTCCATAACAAAATTGAGAGTATAAGAAATGAACTTGACAAATCGCATACCGGTACAACAAGATCTGAATGTGATAATTTTTCTGGAAATCCTATGAATTGTTTTGAAAAAATACCCCAAGAAACCGTTAAATCATTTATTCTTTCCTCTCCACCCAAAACATGCTGCCTCGACCCCATTCCAACCCCCATGCTACTAACGAATTTGGATAGTTTGATAGAAATTATCACTAATATCATAAATGAGTCTTTAATGAGTGGACAAGTCCCAGTATGTTTTAAACAAGCAATTGTAACACCTTTATTGAAAAAGAAAAACTTGTGTACTCAAGATCTTAAAAATTATAGACGTGTGTCTAATCTATCTTTTATATCAAAGATCTTAGAAAAAGTAGTTCTTCATCAGCTGAAAGATCACCTTGATATGCATAATCTTAATGAAACTTACCAGTCAGCCTATAGACCCTGTCATAACACAGAAACAGCACTGCTGAAGGTTCAAAATGATTTACTATATGCTGCTGACGAGGGACAAGTGTCTGTTTTGGCTTTGCTAGATCTGAGTGCCGCTTTCGACACTATCGATCACAAAATTCTTTTAAATAGACTGAGTGCCGCTTTTGGTTTCTCTGGAACTGTTTTTAACTGGTTTGAAAGCTATTTACAAAATCGCACTCAAAGAATTTATGTGAACCACACTTTTTCCAAAGAATTCCCATTACAGTTCGGAGTCCCGCAGGGGTCCGTTCTTGGTCCTTTACTGTATACTTTATACACACAGCCTTTAGGCAAAATTATTCAAAATTGTAATGTTAACTATCATAAATATGCTGCTGACAACCAGCTCTATGTTTCTGATGAACCATCAAATGTGTCCATGCTGGTGAGCAAGACAGAAAACTGTATCTCTCAAGTTCAGTCGTGGATGAATGAAAATAAATTGAAAATGAACGAAGAGAAGACTGAAATTCTAGTATGCTATGGTAAGAATAGACCTGACATAAACGTCGGTCAAATGACTATCGAGCAAAAAATGATTAAAACATCAGTGAAAGCAAAGAATCTTGGTGTTATTTTCGACTGCAACTTGTCAATGGTACATCACATCAATAACCTGTCAAAATCACTATATTTAGAATTACGTAGGTTAAGTAAACTATCATTAACACTCCCTAAAGAGTCAATGCAAGTTTTGGTTTCATCCTTCATTTTTTCTCGTCTCGACTATTGCAACTCTCTTCTTAAAAACCTTCCAGCAGAACAAATTAGCAAACTTCAGAGAATTCAAAACAATGCTGCTCGTTTAATACTTAAACAACGCAGAAGAGAACATGTTACACCTTTGCTTATTGGTCTTCATTGGCTCCCTGTAAAGGCAAGGATAGATTTTAAAATTGCAGTGTTATGCCACAAATGTCAGTACAACAATGCTCCTCTTTATCTTATAAACTTTATTCATCCGTATAAACCATCTAGAGCATTAAGATCTTCTGATAAAAAACTACTAGAATCTAAATTTGCTAAAACAAAAAAATTTGGAGAGAGAGCGTTTTCTGTGTGCGCACCAGCTGTATGGAACTCCTTACCACCAAATATTCGAAATATAGAAAGCGAGGCACTTTTTAGATCTGAAGTGAAAACCTATCTCTTCAGAAAACACTTTTATGTGTAGTCTGGTATGTATTGGTGTTTTGTGCGTGTGTGTGAAGGAGAGAGAGAGAGAGAGACAGGAGGGAGAGATAGTGTTTGTGCGTGTGTGTGTGTCTTTGTGTGTGTTGTCAGTTGCTAGGAAAGAGATTTGTCTGTTTCTGCATGTTTTGTAAAGCGCATAGAGCATCTTTGGATATGCGCTATATAAATGAACTTTATTATTTATTATTATTATTATTATTATTATTTAGTTTATTCTCTTGTCATATTTGACAGACTTTTGCATTTGGGCAAGAAATCATTATTTTGCTGTACATAACCAGAGTCGGGGGGGGGGGGGGGGAGGAGCTTCGTACAATCTCAATGGCAACAGACCCATGTTGTAAACAACAGCGACAGCAAGAACAGCGCAATATAATAATACACCGACCGATTAGTTCGTCCCTTGGTAACACTTTTTGTACAATGTTATATTTACCTCTTCCATGACAAGCAAATACTGTGCAATAAGTTACGTAGATTTGGCGTCTGAGCTCCTGGCGGATCGCAATAAAACATGCTATCTAAGTCAATGATCTACTTAAGCTTGTTATTTATGAGTTTCAGTCCTAATCTTTTGTCATTTACCCCAGATCTACTGACTAACAGCAGTAAGTCTGGTCATGCTGATCGGGTCACACTGACAATCTGTATTAGTCCAGGCCCAACTTAATGCAAATCACGTTCATTATTTATTGAGAGTTCAGATCCAGCTAGTGCTGAAGTACTGTAGTGTCAGCAACCTGCAGGTACAGCATGACAGCTGAAATTTATTGAGGGCGAGTCCCAGCGCCTGTGGTTTTGCTTACCACCACCTCTCCATCTCCCTCCGTTAAGCTACGGAAGCCGCCGACATGTCTCCAGCGTCCAGAGAGGTTTGGATGTCTGGTGATATATCGACTTTTGCAGATGAACGTGCAGTATTTCAAGAAAGTGTGTGTGTGGGAGTAGGGGGGGGGGGGCGCGTTACAACTGCTCTGAGAACACTTTTATGTCAGTTTACTATTTCCAGAAAAATGTGGAAAATATATAATACATAATAATAATAATAATGTATAGGAGCCATTCTCAGAGTCTCATTTTGTTCCAAATCTGAACTTCACAACATTTTAATTGAAGCTCGTGCTTTTTAAAAATGGGCATTCGGGTTGCTGCAACAAGAAGGAGATCGTCTGCCTGTTGCTTTAATAGCAGATTAATTACAATAAGACAAATTGAGCGTCTTCGGTGTGGTCTTGATACCACAAACACAGCAGTACAATTTGTCAGGTATTTGAAGAAAGCGGCATTTTAAATTACATTCAGTCTATGTCATTCTGAGAACAAGCTTCATCTCGCATACACAAAAACACATGCTATTTCTTATACGAAAATAATATAGGTAAATAATCAAGATATGACCTGTCTGTAAGATTTAACTACTTCAACAAGAGGGTTGTGTCATTTCAATGATCTCAAAGTACAGTTAAACCCGGGCTGATCGAGTACCTAGTCTTCTCGGATAAGGACGAAAAAATTCGGAGGGCACGTGTGCACGTTGCGCACGTTAAAGATACCTTGGCAGTTGGAAATCGAAAAGAGCAGGCCGAACTGGCCGCTGCCCGGGCAAAATTAAATAAAATTCATCCCTACCATTCCCTCCCTCTCCTCCCTCATCCCCCCCCCCCAAAAAAAAAACCAACACAACAACAACCGCCGACCGGCGCTGCACTGTGGCGACGACATGCCTTCTCCAGTTATAACTGGGCTGCAATGGCACAAAGGCAAATTTCCCAAATGGGATTAAAGAGTTATACAAATACAAATACAAAATACAAAAATACATTTCTGTGACACTGAGGTTTGTTCTGCATTTGATCTCAGGACATAATTATTTAGTCTGACATACAATGAACGACAATGGATGAGCTGTGGACAGATTTAGTGTCCCTGCCATGTCAATGTTCTCTGGTCGACAAGGGGAAATACTGAAGCGGCTTCATCGCAGCCAAAAACAATGTAGGCCTACTTCAATTTCTATTGACACATTTGACTGCAAGTTCAGAAAGCGTCCGGCATGTTCTTAATTACTGACGTATCCGGTGAGACAGGATCACTTAACTGAACGTAACCCAGACCATCGTCTCTGGACTACCAGTCTTTTTTGTACCAACAGTGTTCGGGTGATAATGGCCCATGTTTAAAAATAAATAAACCAATCGCAGAACTGATATTTTCTGTACATTGAAGATTTCGCCTTCCCTTTCGTTCAGTTTCCAGAAAGAATTAGATTTACTGGTGGATTAAAAAAAAACAAAAAACAATTTGATTTAAAATTCGTAAAATTCTCTGGCAATAAATGGATGAATAGAGCAGTTTGGCGAGTCTATGTCATTCATCACTGTGACGGCTGCTCAGTTTATTTCTTTTTTTTTTTATTTCTGGTACAGCTCGCGATAATACATTGCTATGCAATTCAATCGTCATTTAAAAACGCCATTTTCAAACTGCTCAGCTGCGACTGACACTGTAATATATGGCTGAACGCATAAACAATTGCACTGAAATGTGCAAACCTGTCTCGCAAATATTGTATCGAAAGAACAATTTGGCAGTTCCATGTTAGTCATGAACGTGACAGCTGTTCAGTTAATGATAATTCTTTTTCCATCACTGACTGTACTTACCAGCAGCTTTCGACAAAGCATGCCGTGCCATTTTAAAAAGCGATTTTTAATTTCCACAGCGACGATTTGACACTTCAATTTATGGCTGAATGCACAAACAGCGGCACTTGATCAGACAGACATGGCGGATTTAGTGATGCAAAAATGTGTCTGTTTTGATTATTAATTTTGGTTAAGACTGTAGATTGGGGGGGGGGGCGGTTAAACCCGGGAGAGGGGAGGTTGAAAAGACATTTTCAGGTGGGTGGGGGGGGGGGGGCGAAGGCTCGGGAGTAATAGAAAGATTACAGACTATCCACTACAATGCCCCAAATTGCTAATAATATTAGACATTTAACAAATGAAAAGAGAAAGCCCTACGAACTCCAACAGATTAATGAAAACCAAAAGAAAAATCTAGTTCTGAAATACAATGTTCTCACGACAGATCCGTCATGGTCTCTTTCAAGACATCTGAACAAATGCAGATTAATTTTAATAAACCCGCCCCTTTCAAGATGATTCAATACCAAACTGGGTGTCCACCAACTCTGTCCTTGAACTCTTTGTCCCTCCCCGCAGTTGTAGAGGAAATCAACAGTAAATATTTGAGATAAATTTCAATCACAGAAATGTTGACACAGATAACAATCTCAGGTGACGCCCCAAAGGGCGTGGGTCTGTGTGTAATCATCGGGTAAGTGGAAGCGACAGATGGTCCAGCCAAACCTGGAACTATTGGGAACTCAGAGGTCTGGTAGTCTAAAAGTACATTTAACGTTCTGGAGACCTGAACTAGTTTCAGTGAAATGCTTCAATTTTAACTTTCAAAGAGATAAACATGTCATGGAACCAGAGACCCAGGAGGCTAGTCCTAAACTACACTCTAAAGCTCTGAAAGTGAAGGGAATTCTTCTGTTTTAAACTTTGATGAAAATGGCATGAACCCTAGATACCCAGTAGTCCTAAACTACACACTGAAGTCCTGAAAACATCCTAAAATGAAGGAAATTCGCCAATTTAAACTTTCAGAGATGAAAATGGCACAGGCCTAGAGGCCCAATAGACCGAAACTACACTTAAAGCTCCGAAAACCTGAACTAAAATGAAGGAAATTCTCCAGTGTTAAATTTTCAGAGATGAAAATGGCATGGGCGCTTAGGCCCAGCAGTACTAAAGTACATTCTAACGCTCTGAAAACCTGAACTAGTACAGGTGTACAAAGGAAATTCATCAGTTTTAAACAATGAGATGAAAACGTGACTCTCAGATCTTTAACCACTTCTATTGATGGGCAGACTTGTATTTACTGTTGGCCAAATTCTTTAATTTCAAAAGTTCTAAGAGATGCTTGTCTGTAGTCCTCAGTTGGTTATAGTAGATAGTTGAAAGGCCAATAATAGAAGAATGAGCCATGATTCAGGAACAAGGATCGTATTTCCATTGATTAAACAATTGAAATTCAGCAACTTTTCAAACACGACCTGGATTCTCAAAGTGTCCAATTGTACAATAAATCAACACTGGGAATTTCTGTCACCGAACAACGATCCGAAACTGCAGGGTGGCCAGTGGCAGTGAAAATAATATAAGCCTGTCCATCAGTGGGGACAGGCGGTGCGGTATATACGAAGTATCTGTGTTGGACATTCTCGGACCTTCATTTCGACACCAAATAATTATCTAGTAACATTGTCCTATCGTCAATGATTCCTCTTGACCGTGGGTACTGTAGTTCGGCAAGGGCTCCTGTAGCAAAGAACTGTAAGCAATGATAGTGGCGGACAGTGCTATAGCAATTAAGATAACAATACTAGTGGTGATTACGCCCTCGACCAAGCCCCCCCCCCCTCCTCGCCAGCGTGTGGAATGTGGAATTACGGAATCCGGTAGTGTGAAACAGTAATTATTTCCAGGTGTTTTCTTCACCAATATCGTAATGCTGGGTAACTTCACCATCCCCCCTTCTTCATCCTCTCCTCCCAAACTGCTTGACAGACTCCTCCCCTCCCCATTGTGTGTAATAACCACTGACTCCGGTAAAAATGAACTTCAGATAGCTATTTATTTCCAGGTAGTTCGGTAATAAAATAGTAATGACCACTGACACCTTCCCTATCTTTACGAGCTGTTTCCCGTAGTAACAGATGTTAGACCAAGCGGTGCCAAATCAAACCTTTGTGAACTCATTGCCCTTTACAGGTGGTAGCCACCAGACTGATTGGCTCCAGCCTTGTGAATAAATTTCGAAACTCATTTTGATTAGGACGTTTACTGCCAACCTTTCAAACAAGAACTAAATCCCGTTAAAAATAAGGAAAAAGCAACGAACGTCTATTCGTGATCTGCACACTGCGTAGTCGAGAAACGGACTGGAAAAACCCGCACTGTTCATTGGTTCGTCAGTTTATCCGAATGTGTCCATTGCGTCATCAGGTTTTGAAACTTACAATACTATCCACTGTAGAGTCATCAAGATCACGTTGTCCATGAAATACTATGTTACTAGTGGTGTCTTTTCTAGTCATTCATAAAGTGCTTAGGTTCGGAAAAAGGGGGGGGGGGGTTTCCACAGATACGAAAGCATGTAATTAATGGCGGTTCGGGGGGGGGGGGGGCATGTTTGTAATGAAACAGTCAAGAGTACGCGCAAAATGTGGTTTAAAGCGTCAGACTACCATGGCCTCCAACAAGCCAAGCGTATGAAAAGGATCCAAGGGGTGGAGGGAAACAAAACTCGCCAGAATCGAGCGTAGGTACTTTATGCATGGCCCCTTAGCTTTAAAAAAAACCCTTCTCTCTCCCTCCCCCCCCCCCCACACACACACACACAACAAAAGCATTGGCCGCCGTGTACGATAAATTATGATACCACGCAGGTTAAAAAAAAAACAAAAAACGCCCGACAGGTCATCCATACTTACAATCAATCACACCTCTCTTCCCTGCATGTAGAGCACGAATCCTCCTCCATGTAAAACATCTCATGAATACGTAATGAACCACTCAGCTGTCAAATTAGTGTGGGTCTCCTTAAACTTTCATACAATGTATTAAAGTTACACCAAGGTGTAACCTGTTCTACTTGGCAAGTGTATCTGCCTTGGAGACACTTACAGACGTGTAAAACGGCACGGGTTAGAGAAGTGCGCTTCATTATAACCCCCTTATGATTATTAAATCTAAATTACTCTCATCAATATTATGAATTAATGTTCCCATTTCGCCGTCACTTCTGCTGCTATAGGTGTTATGTACTCATGACGTTAACAATTGTACGCACTACCGGAATATTATTTTTTAAAAAAACAACCAGAAAATCTATGGGGTCGCAGCAAGGCTTGGAGAGAAGCCAAAACGTGGCAAAAAGAAAATGTTGTATTTAGCAAAGCCTCGCACCAAGAATTAATACAGAAACGACAGAATAAAGCGCGATAGATTGATTTGCCTTTTCTTTTAGTTTGTGGTTTATTGAATCGTTTCTGTATTAATTTCTCACTTGAAGTTTTGCTACATACAACTTTTTCTTTTTGCCATATTTTGACCTTACATATTGCTGGGATTGTTAACTTCAGTGTGACTTACGGCTGTCTGGATAAGTATGGTAAGGAATGATTTGCGTGCGGGGAAGGACAAAAGGGAAGGGGGAGGAAGGGAGAGGTCATTGGGTAAACAAACTGTTCAATATCTTGGACAACGAAATCATCAAATCTGATTGATTGTCAGCGATCAGATTCCCCGGCCCGCTTTGATATATTTACAGTGTTGCCATAGCAAACTGCACCCAGCTAGTGACAACACACGGACATCAAAGAGATATCAGGTTGTGTTTCACAGCAGCCGTTGACCATCTCGCCCGAGGACAGACAGTAATCAGATCTTGTGGCTACCTGCAACGTCACACTTATCTGATCTGTGGTTATCAATCGCCATCACTGCCCCGCCCGCCACACTGTCAGCTTATGCAAACAATGCTTGTGACGACGTGCGCAACGAGTAGATCACTTTCCTTCCTTCCTTCCTTCCCCCAATTTTCTTTCATCCACCCATCCATCCGTCTACCCATTCTTCTATCCATTCACCCATCTGTCCATTTTCCAACCATCCATCCATCCTTCCACTCATCTACCCGTCCGTCCGTCCATCCATCCATCCATCCATCCATTCACTCGTCTATCTTTCCATCCATTCGTCCATCCATCCATCCGTCTATCTATCCATCCATCCATCCATCCATTCGTCTGTCTATCCATCCATCCATCCGTCCATCCATCCATCCATCCATCCATCCGTCCGTCCGTCCGGCCATCCATCCATCCATCCATCCATCCATCCATCCATCCATCCATCTATCTATCTATCTATCTATCTCTCTCTCTATCTCTATCTATATATCCATCTATCTATCTTTCTACCTTTAGATGTTCACACACGCCTGCCTACACTAAATCCTTCGCCTCTGTCTATTTCGGTAACTGTCCATCAATTCGATCCGCTGCCTCTCTACCCTATCTGTGATCACCAACGTCAACTCTACAGCCTATCCACTCAAACATCACTACAAATTCACCTCTTCGCCCCGACCAAACAGGAAGACAAACACAGACATACTTTCCCATTAAATTACCGATAGTTTCGCCGTCTAAACCCACAAACAAAGGCCGTTCTTTCCACACGATGTGACAGTTCAAAAACCGTTGTAATTAAATCATTCTTAAATCATTAGCACCCCTTGAGTATGAAATCTTCCAGAACTGTCAGTTATCAAATATGTCATTTCAAACCTAAGGTATTCAGTCCCTGGAATACTTTTTAATTGATCAATCCGTAATTGAGGTGGTTATAATTAGAGGGATCTAGGTGCCATTTAACTGCAATTGTGAAAAATGTAAAAAAAAGAAAAAAAACGCGTCATTTTAGTATAAACTTTGCCCCCCCCCCTCTCCCCACAACCAAAATGCCACCCCACCCCGAAGTACTCCCTCCCTGTAATGTACTACCATGTTATTGTACTACATCTCCGTGTACTACTATCAGCAGAAAACAGCGTGTCACCGAATTCTGTGCGATCTAAGATTAACAGACCAACAGTTCCCAGCCAGTGGGGACGTAAAACATACAAACTGCGTGGTGTTTTTGGTGTCCAGCAAAAAATGTCAAAGGCTGTCACATAGTACAAAAGATACCACCCTCGTTTGACGCTCTGAATACGAACCCCGGCGATTCTTTAACTTTCCCATCAGAGGTACGAGGCAAAATGGGCGCTGAACCTTTGATGATACTACGTAGTAAAGAACTATAGCCTTCGTCCTAGTAGCGTTAATGTGTCCGCTTAGCAAGCCACAAAATTCTGCGAAAGACGTTTTCCACCTATGATCTTTACTGTTTCGCTTTGCATTTACGCATTAGGAATGTTAGTACCACAGACATAAAACGCTTTTACTACCAGATTATTTGCGACATCACCCTGACTGGTATACCGCGACCAGTGGGGATCCCTTTTTGCGGTCGAAACAAAAAGAAATTCAGCTTACTCAGGCTAGGAGCCTGGAATATACGCACACTACAGGACAATTCAAACAACCCGGAAAGACGCACTGCACTTATTGCCATTGAGCTCAGCAGGTACAACCTGGACATAGTGGCACTCAGTGAGACCAGACTCCCTGATAGTGGCCAACTCAAAGAGCTCAGTGGTGGATACACCTTCTTCTGGAAAGGCAAGGGTGCAGTCGAACCGAGACAGCATGGTGTTGGGTTTGCAATTAAAAATGACCTTGTCAGAAACTTGCAGTCCATGCCAATTGAAATAAATGACAGGCTAATGACACTCAGGATCCCAGTTGGGAAAAGCCAGTCAGCCACCCTCATTAGCGTGTATGCCTTCGGTGGAGAAAAGCTTATTGAAAGGTTGACCGAGTTGTTCAATCATATGTTGAAAGCAGGGAATACAGGACTTCAAAGATGCTTCAATCATCCATCTGTACAAAAACAAAGGGGACAGCCAAGTCTGTGACAACCATCGGGGAATCTCTCTACTTTCAATTGCTGGCAAAATATTGGCAAGAATGCTTCTGAATCGCGTTCTTGATCACCTTTCGTCAAATGACTTGCTTCCCGAGAGCCAATGTGGCTTTCGTAAAGAGAGGGGAACGGCGGATATGATTTTTGCTGCCAGACAGATTCAGGAAAAATGCATGGAACAAAATAAAGCGCTGTATATCACATTTGTTGACCTCACAAAAGCATTTGACACAGTGTGTCGTGAAGGCCTCTGGAAAATCTTGGCGAAGTTTGGGTGTCCACCCGAATTCATCACAATAGTGCGCCAGTTTCATGATGGCATGCAAGCTGCAGTCAAAAGCAACAGCAGTGTTTCAGAGCCCTTTGCTGTCACAAATGGGGTAAAACAGGGTTGTGTCTTAGCCCCAACTCTGTTCAGCATCATGTTCTCTGCAATGCTACAAGAAGCCTTTAGCTCTCCTCCTCAAGGGGTAAGCATCAAGTACCGAACTGATGGCAGTCTATTCAACCTCAGGAGACTTCAGGCAAAAACCAAAACCAAAAGTACTCAAGTCTGTGACCTACTAATTGCTGATGATTGTGCACTTCTGGCACACGATGAGGATAGCATGCAAAACTGTGTTGATAAGTTCTCTAGTGCCTGTGACAACTTTGGCCTCACAATAAGCACAAAGAAGACGGAAGTGCTCCATCAGCCTACTCCAGACGACAAGTATCCTGTGACCCCAAATATCAAAGTCCATGACAGTCTTCTGAAGGTGTCGGAGAACTTCACCTATCTTGGCAGTACACTGTCTTCCGCGGCTCGTGTTGATACTGAAATTCTCTCAAGAATCAGCAAAGCCAGCTCTGCATTTGGCAGGCTTCGAAAGAGAGTATGGGATGTCGCCGGCATTCGCACAGACACTAAGCTGAAAGTGTACAATGCTGTGGTCCTTCCCAGCCTACTCTATGGGGCTGAAACCTGGACAGTGTACCAATCGCATGCCAGAAAGCTAAATCACTTTCATCTGGCCTGCCTTAGAAAGATCCTAAGGATCAAATGGCAGGATAAAATTCCAGACACTGAGGTCCTCAATCGTGCCCAGGAATTGAGCATCTTCTGCCACCTGAAAAAAATTCAGCTACGTTGGGCAGGACATGTTGTCAGAATGCCCGACTCCAGACTCCCTAAGCAAATCTTCTTCTCTGAGCTCTCCAATGGAACGAGGAATGTTGGGGCCCCAAAGAGACGTTACAAAGACACTCTCAAGCAATCACTGAAGGCCTTTGCCATTGATGTGAGTGAGTGGGAAAAGCTCTCGCTTGATCGTGCAAATTGGAGGGCGGCCCTTACCAGAGGCAGCAAAGCATGGGAAGCTGACAGAGTCCAGCAGGCTATCAAAAAAAGAGAACGGCGCAAGAAAAGGCCCAGTGGTACTGAACCAACGGAGCACTCTTGTCATTTATGCGGAAGGGTCTGCAGGGCAAAAATAGGACTTATCAGTCACATGAGAAGCCATAAGTCATGAAAGAATAGTCTTTCCATTCTGTCCTCTGTGTCCTTTAGTTCTCTTTATTGTCCATGTGTTGAAATTCTCAACAATTTCTGTTCTTTATTCCTCTGGTGTTGTTAAGGTCATCATCATACCTGATGGACGAACTATTATTATTATTTGCGACGCAAAACAATACATTTTGAAGACACCAGTTTCATTCTATTGATATATTAGCTTTAGGACGGTTCAAGAATATAAGAATTATTATCATACCTGAATGTCCGGAGTCAACATAATAATCATGTTATACTTGCAACTGAAGGGGCATAACTTATCAGTCGGATACAGCGAAGGAAGATAATTTCGGGAAATTTCGCCCAAGACGAGGAACCAAAATTTTGTTATTAGCCAGTATTATCGGGAGTAAAATTCGTACCTAACATCCTCAATTCCACACAGTACTAACGATATGCAGTATCATTATGGTGGTGATTCACACGCTGAAGTAGCAGATAAATTATGTGACATGTTTGCGGAGAAAATGCACCAAAATCTGAAACTGCGCCAAATCGAACACTTGACAAATGCAGACAAGGTGAAGATCCCACGACTCTGAGAGTGTCACGCACTCCTCTCTGAATCGTAGTTGGAAATCAGCAGATAGTTTGCTCTTGCATAAAGGACAAACAAACAGACAAACACGCAGCCTGGCTGACTTTGTGTTGACAATTGTTCATCCCATAAGCTGTTCCTGTGCCAAATCTGGCCACTCTGGGACAAACCGTTTGTATGGACAGAAATGGCAGAGGGACAGGCCGGTTTTTATATCATAGCTATAATGGAGCTTGAGGGTGGTTGGGGGGACTTTGGGATTACGCGTTGTCAAAATTGCAAAGAAAAGTCCTCAAAGAACCGGACAAGACTGCAAAGTCATCGGAGCAGACAAAAAAAACAAAATGTCGACGCGACGACAACAACAACATGGAGTAAGTCAAAATTGGGCAAAAAGAAAAAGTTGTACGTAGCGATGCCCTGCGTGAGAAATAAAACCCAAACAATACAAAGCAAACTAAAGAGAAGACAGAAAATACACAAAATTTTCGGCTTTTGCCTTTTTCAAGTGAAAAAAAAAATCGAACAATAATTTTCTGTCTTCTCTTAAGTTTGCTTTGTATCGTTTGGGTTTTATTTCTCACGCAGGGCATCGCTACATACAACTTTTTCTTTTAGCCCAATTTTGACTTTGCTTATAGCCCTGCTGCGACCCTAGAATTTTTCTGTGGTTTTTATAACATTTCGTCAACAACAACATGGAGTGGTAACAGTCAACCGTCCTTTTAGAATGACTAGGTTCTAATTCCCCTCCGTCAACTTGTGAGAAATGGAGAATTGAAGTTTCATGTGATCTTAGACTTTTCGAGCAAAGATTTTTTTTTTCTTTTTAGTAATACTTACAAATTCCACACAGAATCTGCTTGGCACTTTGACACACAATGGAGAAGAAGGCCCTCAGAAATAATGTGTAGTGTGTAACTCAGTTCAGCCAAAAAGTGGAGATGAACCTTGCCATTCTAAAGGGACAGAATGTTACTGTAACTTTTCTTGAAAGAGAGTCCAAAATTCCAAAAATGGAGCTGAGGATGTGTTTTGATGATTTTCTTTGCAAAGAAGGAAAAATCCTCAAAGAATTGTACAAGTTTACAAAGCCACCAGAGCAGAGCTGCCTGGCAGATAGAGAATACCGAGTTGTGGGTAAAGAAAATGCAGTGGACGTTTCATTTAATCTTGTTTTTAAGATCAAGGAAGTGGGTACAATGTGCTAAATAGTTTACAGAAGTCCCACAAAGAAAACCACAATATTGAATTTTTTTTTCATTTTAGGGAAAGGGGGGGGGGGGGGTTACGAGAACAATGCCCTGCCATTTGGGCTTATAACGAACGAATGAAAAATGAAAAAACTTTTGTAAAATATTCGCTATTCAGGCTCATTACGCACGTTTGCCCGCCAGACAGACCAGAGCTTCAGGTGAGAAAGGGGGGGGGGGGGGATTTGGTTACTTTTTGCTGATATTTTACCCATTTATTTTGGCAGGGAGTGATTGACAAGGGCAATTTGAATGTCTTACATAGTCAGTAAAGGGCCGAACTGAAAGACGGATAGACGTTTGCCGGGCGCATTGTGCGCAGTTTTATTTGCTACTTTTCATACTGTAGATCTTGAGTTCTTGTGTCTTCGGTACTTTTTTTCTTCTAGTGTCAAAAGAAGATGGCTGACGGTGTCCCAGACTTGACGAACAGGAGTCAATCACTGGTATATGCTGATGCCTAACCCTACAAGTCGCATGTGGTGAATTCAGCTAAATAAATGGAACTACGGGGGGCAGTGTGAGGGGAAAATAATTACTTTGGAGACATACAGCCTTGTGGGATTGATGAGTTTAACTTTTAATTCAATCATTTTGAATCTTTCAAACCACGTGATCTTATTTACAGTAAATCTGTTTCTCCTTCACCTCTTCTGACGCAAATAATAATTCTGCTGCTATGGAGGCGACTGAGTGTAATCACTGTCCGGAGTACTGGACTCTCACTCATTAGAGACATTTATAAACAAAAAAAAAAAAATGTGTATATGAAAACACTTTTCACTCCAAGACACCATCTGAGCTAACTTTCCCATTTCCGTAACTCCCTACATTTACTTCAGTCCAACCCCGATCCACATCAGTTACCAGAACTTTCTGATTTATAACAAAATCCCGACCAAGTCCGGACATTGTTAAATTACCCAAACCATTACCCGGCATCAGCAGTAACCCACCGCCACGTCAAAGAAAGACTTCAGAGACGTGTCATGGAGTTGTCCGTATCGGAATGACCGCCCCACGCAGAGACCCAAACTGTGGACGCCCCAAGGGTGGAAAAGTAAACAAGTATCTCAATACATGTCTTCCCAGCCAAGGGTTCCCAGTTGTGACAATGGACCACGTCAGAGGTTATCAAAACTTAATTCTTTCCTTATCTGAAAGTACCACAGACGTATCATATGTCACACTGCTACAATTCTAATCATCTTCGTGGTCTTTAGCCCAGTTTGTGAGCTCATAAATAGATCGACTTGATGTTGTACAAATAAAGCCATGTTAGCATTGTAATAATTTAGCCCAATGAATGATAATCGGTTCTTATCAAAACAGTTCTCCTGAAAGACAACATAAATTTTGTGTTCAGGAGTTTTTCAAATCTTTTGTCACCCGGAGAATTGATAATTATCAGCAGAAATGTCACAATTTTCTGGAGTTTTTTTTTTTTTAGGGCATCAGGACACAGCTAGCAAGACTACAATAGAACAGGCTGGCAATAGGTCAGAATTGTACAAACAATCCCATTGTGTATGAACAGAATTCTATGGCTGACACAAAATTTGACTTTGATTTTGAGTTTGAAGAAAGCGCGTCGACCCCATAACGGTCACATTCTGCAAAGGAAAAAACAAGACGGTAGAAAGAATATAACAGAACGATTAGGAGAACAGCAGATTTCACAAGAAGCGTCCACCAACCAGCCGCTCTGACTGAAATATATAAAGCCTGTCATCTTTCTCTTAGAGGCATGCTAAACTGTTTAATGATGAAGATTAACTTTTCCCAACATGTTATTGGTAGAAGATCTTTCATTTCAGAGGAAAGCTGCCCTAGGCATTTGCACCTCCTCCCACATATTCGAGAAGTTCGTCCAGCTTTTATGGTGAACACATTGATCCCCATTCTTAAAACAATTCCAGTTTAATACTTGACACCACCACCACCTAACCCCCCCCCCCCACCCCCCCCCCCCAAAAATAGATCGGTAAATACTTCCCCCCTCCTACCCTTCCTTTTGTTGTCTGGCTTAGCCGTACCAGGATATTATGATAATTTTGTGCGCCATCTCGAAATTTCTACATTTGCGTCTCCGTTTCTTTGTCAAAAACCAGGAGGAAAAAACCTATGGCACTACAGACAAATTCACCAGTGATATGCCCCTTCACACCAAGCGCAGATGTTTCAATTCATGCATCACTTCAAAACATCCAGACATTAACACTGATTGGTTTTGACACCTTGGCCTGTCCTCTATTACAATGACGGAAGACTCTGAAAATCAAGAACTGAAAACCTCTGAACACAAATTATCCAAGAAACAAATATGAAAATTGAAAAGCAGCAAAGTTGTTGCATGGATTCAATAAACAAGTATCCCTGACCCTCCCTGGCTACCACAACACCGTTGGTCCGTTCCAGTTGACTTTTTTTTTTTTTCAACTTTCGTTCATTCCCTTTTCCCTTTCACCAAACTCTTTATTTTTTTTTCTTAATTTTTCATCACGGGGGGGGGGGGGGGGGGTGAGACCTGGGGGATATTGTCATGCTCAAACCCCCTGGAACCTTTTGAATGGCGATTTCCACCTGTGATCCAGGGGAGTTAAGAATGAATGTCCCAGCACTCAGTTTTGTAAGTAACCTAAAAAGTGATAAAGTCCACATGGTCAAGGTATATAGTTTTCATAAGACTTTAAAGTTGCTCCTTGGAGAGCAGTTTGTTAAAGTTCGCTATCCACGCCACTTTCCTTCTTCTCGCTCGTTCACATGAATTTCTTTGTTTTAATCGGCACTCTCGTCATCTTCTCAGTTTGTTCACGTGGCTTCGCTTTCACTAGAACATGTACACGTTCAACTACCTCCCCCCCCCCCCCGCCCCCCCCCCCCTTTGTCTTGCTCTCCTGACCATTCTCGACTCCGTCCCGCATTTGACCATACATAATGTTCCCTCTCTCTCTCTCTTATTTTTCGCTTTCTCTTCTCCATCTGCTCTCTCGCTCTCTCCATCTGCTCTCTCTCTCTCTCCATCTGCTCTCTCTCTCTCTCTCTCGTTTTTCGCTTTCTCTTCTCCATCTGCTCTCTCTCTCTCTCTCTCTCTTGTTTTTCGCTTTCTCTTCTCCATCT
Source organism: Onchidella celtica (assembly GCA_963931925.1). Taxonomy (NCBI): domain Eukaryota; kingdom Metazoa; phylum Mollusca; class Gastropoda; order Systellommatophora; family Onchidiidae; genus Onchidella; species Onchidella celtica. The sequence goes on along the minus strand of OZ007573.1, from coordinate 6,875,249 downwards.
GCTCTCTCTCTCTCTCTCTCTTGTTTTTCGCTTTCTCTTCTCCATCTGCTCTCTCTCTCTCTCTCTCTCTCGTTTTTCGCTTTCTCTTCTCCATCTGCTCTCTCTCTCTCTCTCGTTTTTCGCTTTCTCTCCTCCATCTCATCTACTTTCTTTTTCTCCCACTCCTCTTCTTTTCCTTCATAGAATATTCTAATTCTTCTTCCTCTGTCGTTCTATCCAATATATAAAACCAGTAAGCAACTCTTTTTTTCTAGAAAGCCCCTTGTCTCCATCGTCACTATTCAATGCTGGCAACACCCCGCGGACACATTTACTGTCAGAAAATCAGTCCCTAAGTATATTTTCCTTTGAAAGCCTTTCATCCTACAAAGAAGGAGCACGACATACACAACTCTACATAAACATACATCCTGCAGCAATTAAAATCCAATAACAACATGGCAGGTAGTATGTGAGGCTGCAGGTAAATGTCAAGACAATGTCCCCTGGAGAAGTGTGCTTTCCATTTGCAAATATAATTTTTACTAGCTAAACTATTTAAAATCGCACTATGTATCTGTATTGCTTATTTTAATCTACACGGTGGGCAGATACAGTATTTAAATGCAATACAAGTAGCAAGGACTACTGTACTTTGTAAGACACTCATAATGAGTGTTAAGCGAAAAAAAAGACACTTTCGTGCAAAACCTACACGTAGCTCAACATTTCTCAAACCAACAATTAGATAGTCAAACTGACGATCATTTCCTTACGAATAGATTTTTGGCTTGAATATCTTATTGGACATGGCTATTATTAATAAAATAATTTTAAAAAAAGGTTGCCAGTGACTGCCACCATTTAGGGTGGAAAGTGCGATTAGAGGAGGAGGTATGTACAGAAAATCGGAGGTTAATAATTATTATCAGTAATTTTTGTTTCTATTCTTATTTCCGTTCTTTTTAGAATGAATTATATCAAAGAAACATTATATTTGCAATTATAAATTATAATCATTACAGTAATAAACGGCAATCAGGACAAATGACACTGAAATGTGGGGGAAAAAAAAAATAAAAAAAAAATAGAAAATGCAAATAAATCAAGTCAAACGAGCCCAGAGCACTTCTCACTAGACCCAGGCTCATGATAAATCTTCTATATACTTTGAATTCCCTCTTCCTTCAAAATGTGGGCTCTGACCTATTTCAGAGATTGCAAAGCCTTCACGCTTAGAGTCTTTAATGTCCAGTCGAGCTAAACTTATCGTGGTCGTTCAAGAGGTCATTTAAAAATTCTCTCCGGAATAGCCAAACTATGCCATCAATCGTCGGCGCCAAGACCTCGTAGTCCAGTCCAGTCTAACAAACGTACGGACATTTAGATAATTGATTTACGGTGTAGGAATGATCGCGACTTCCTATACGTAAGGGAAGAACACGATAGCCTTATGTCACTCTCTTCATGCGTTCTAAATCACATACAACAATAGAACCGGACGGAGAATCCAACTCTGTTTGCTGACAACGTCTACAGCCCTGCTGGTTCGCGCCTCCACCCGTCGCTAAATCTAAAATTGCTTCTACAAACGCTTCTATCAGCAGCCCTGATTGTTAGTCCTGTGGGATCACCAGACGTCCGACATTTTGATTGGAGTGGTTCTCGAAGATTGAGGTAGTTGCCAAGTGGACCAGCCTTGGACAAGTGGAATGAGGCTGGTCAATTCTATTGCATTTTTTGAAACTGAGAAACTGAAGTTGAAGAATAAGATAAATAAAGGAAAAAGGACGGACAGCAGTGAACATGATAAAGAGAGAGGGAGACGCTGAAATCTCTCCCTTTGACACCCCCTTCCTCCATCCCCCCCCCCCTGCCCCCCAATAAAAAAATTAACGTTTTTTTTTTTAATTATCATTACTTTCCAATTTTATGTTTCTAGTTGTTCATGATGAAAATTGATAGTGTCAGTTATAGACAGTAACGGATAGTATATTTTCAAACTTTCTGAGAGTAAAATCAATAGTGAAAGGTGTCTTCACATGCTACACATGCCCTTCAAATAAAAGGCCGTTGAATTCCTATGCGGATAGAACTGAAATACCTCCCTTCTGACGGCTACCTTAAAATGGACAGCCCAAAGAATTCGGTACAAGGTACTTCAGGTCAAGTGTTTTGTCCTTACTGGCCAAGGTTAATTTTAGTTAGTCACGGCTCATTTGACGAGGTAAAACACAGCGCCCCGCTCACCTGCACCAGAACAACAGGGATTTTCTTTTCAGCGTTTTCTGAAACCGAACGGAAGCCCGGCTCCTGCTGGCGTCTATTGTGTTTTCATGCCGGAACTTTGGATCCAAGAAAGCGGTCAGCGAAGAGTGGACATGCATTGGTGACCTCTTACGCAATAGATGACCCAGGGATCAGATCTGGACCATTATGATTTAAGAGATGTCCCGTCCTCGCTCGGTGGAATCTCAGTTCCAATATTGGATCTGAGTTAATACAATTTGCATTACGACTGTATCGATGTATCATGGAGTTACCTCAACGCAAACATCTTGGCATGTTTTACCCGCGACACCAAAATTGAGGTGCAGCCCTATCGGTGAAGGAATCAGATGTGTCTACAAATCATAAACAACCTAGAAACCTCAAGGTTCGAGAAGAACCAATTCAACGGGCATTTGCCATATTGTTGTATGCGACATTTTGCCGATTTTGAGGTTTTGTCATGAAAGTGGTTCTCTCACTCCTCATGAAGGAATTTTGTATAAGTGTCATTCCAATCGCTAAAGCCTTTTCGAGTTACGTGTTTTGTAACATCATGTTTTATGCGTTTAAACCCTTTTGTTGGCCAAATTTCAATCCTCATTTTCTCGAAAAGGCTAAAATGCACATACAATAATTATATATGGCAAATACCCGAAGAATAATACATACACAAGGCTACACTCTAACAGTGAGGCTAAATTAGACTTTTCAGTAACTGAATCAGACATTTCTAACAAATCGTAAACAATCTTGAAACCCTCTAATTATGGCCAGCTTCTCCTCCGTCACTCCAGCGGCTCAAGCCAGGCGTGATCTAATAGGAGTTACAAAACTTGAAATTGCTAACCAAAGGTTGTGGACAGGCCCAGCCATTCATGTCAGACACTCAAACCGAGCTAAACATAGTGTCTGGCCAAATGTAAGACTACCTGTCTGTTGGTAAGCTGGAAGCTGACCGGACGAGTTTGGGACACCAGGACTGGTCCCACAGCTGTCGACAGTTCCTGGGCCCTTTGATTTATTACATCAGTGGTCAAGATGGACAAAATCGCTGCAGGAACATTGTACAGACACATGACTAGACAAGGCTAGCGAGAATTGAGCCCTGTAGCACCAAGCAAAGTTTGTTGGTTTTTTTGGTCTTTTTTTTGTTGTTGTAATTTTGCATATTTGTTCTCTGTTTAGGGCCAACAAGTTTTAGAACTACAAAATCAGTTTAGACAGGGAAACTCAGTGTGTCTTAATAATAGTTTACTCATTTGAGATCCTTGTCATTTAGATAGACAAATCTTCAACATCAAATTGTATGAAAGATTTTGAACGTGTTAAACACAGCATGGTGAGGGACGCTATTTGTACACGATATACCAACTGACGCTATTTGTACACGATATACCAACTGACGCTATTTGTACACGATATACCAACTGACGCTATTTGTACACGATATACCAACTGACGCTATTTGTACACGATATACCAACTGACGCTATTTGTACACGATATACCAACTGACGCTATTTGTACACGATATACCAACTGACGCTATTTGTACACGATATACCAACTGACTGACTATTCTCATCACTTTTAATGCATAATGGAATATCCTTGCCAAAGTTTAGCCCACTATTTAACGAACTCTGTGAGTTATTAAAATTAAACTAGTTATTAATTAAACAAAATAATATTATAGCAGTGTTTAGCATTGGAGCCCTATTTTAAATAGGATTCAATGTATTTTTTTTCTATGGTCTTAAAGCCCTGTCTTCTTTTTCCACACTATCGTTATATTTCATAAGTAATTGTAAATGTAGGTGTCTGGTGTAAGTACTCCCCTCCCCCACCCACCCACTCACAACCGAAAAATCTCGTCCTGTCTCCTAAACCGACAAAAACTGCTCTGGCGATTGTTCTGGCAAATTCACAACTGACTATTCAAAACCCGCGCACGTTTTCAAACCGTGACCTTCACCCCTGGCTTCAAAAGTATTAGGTTACTGTACGATACAAAACGGTCTAAAATACTTGCTGTGTTTACACGTTGTCACGGCACCTGTTACGTGGCCACCGCGCACTACAAGTTAAATAAACGGAAATTCACATTTGAACTTGCCATATTGGATAAATATTGACCAGGGCGGCACCGCGTCTTAAAGCCAAAGTAATGCGCCTTCAGCGTCCAAACTGACAAGTAGTTGTCGGGAACATGAGTATGCGAGGTGTACTTAGAGAGGATACTTAATATTCGCCTGCAACACGCTATATTTACGATCTGACGGTCCGCAGGACTTGGTTTAGAATGCACCAGGTTATTTTTTGTATGATGTTTGACCTTCTGCTCGTGAAAGGGGAAAACTGTGGCATATGCACATAATTTAACTGAGAACAGAGAACAGTTACTCGCAGAACCGAGTAATGAAAACCTACAAAAAGAAATGGCAATCTTAAAACAGAACTTAGAAGTATTTCTTTTATACAAAGCAAGGGGGGCTCAGATAAGATCGAGAGTTAAGTGGATAGAGGAGGGCGAAAAGAACACAAAATACTTCCTATCATTAGAAAAGAGAAAGGGGACTGCAAACACTATTTATGAACTAAGGGTGAATGATAACGCCTTCAAAAAGCCATTAGAAATATTGAATCAGATTCGACAGTTTTTTGAAAACTTGTATAAGAAAGAGAGTGCAGAAACCGATGTAAAGTCATTATTGAATAGCTATTTAGAAAATATCGAATACCCAGTATTAGATGAAAGCGAAAAAGAAATAATGGAAGATAAGATTACAGTAGAAGAACTTGGATACGCACTATCTAAACTTAATAATGAGTCAGCACCTGGGAGTGATGGACTGACGACTCCCTTTTATAAGTGTTTCTGGGGACGACTGAAAACATTGTTGTGGGAAAGTCTGTCCGACTCAGTGATAAAGGGAGAGCTTACAACAACGCAAAAAAGGGGCGTAATTACACTACTGCATAAGGGAAACAACTTAGAGAGAAATAATATAAATAATTGGAGACCAGTGAGTCTTACTAATACAGATTATAAAATTTTCTCTAAATGGTTAGCGCTGAAACTTCAAAGGGTTATGGAGAAACTTATACATAATAATCAGGTGGGTTTTATCAAAGGCAGATCGATCTCAAATTTGATTCGTACTATAGATGATTGTATGACCCTATTAAGGAAGGAGGAAGATGGGGCAGGTATCTTAGTCTCGCTAGATTTCCAAAAGGCGTTCGATAGTATTGATAAAAAAGCAATCATATATGCACTTGAAGCTTTCAATTTTGGCAATAACTTTATTCAATATATTAAAACATTGATACGAAATACTGAAAGCTGTGTAAAAAATGGAGGCTGGGTCTCAAACTGGTTTAAAACGGAACGCGGAGTGAGGCAAGGCTGTTGTGTCAGCCCTCTACTTTTTATTTTAGTGGCAGAAATTATGGCCATTAAGGTAAGATATAATTCGCATATAAAATGCATACAATTAAAAAATACCCTGGATAATAAATTATACCAATACGCAGATGATGTAACATTGATGTTAAACCACACTAATGATTTGAGAGAAGCTCTTAGAGACATCGAAACATTCGGGGAATTCTCAGGGTTGAAATTAAATAAAAACAAATGCAAGGGGATGGAAATAGGTGATAGGATTGTGGGAACCTGTGATGTGGGAATATCGTGGCTTAAGAAAGGAGATAATATGAAAATACTGGGCATTTATTTTAATGCTGATCAAGAAATATCATGCGTAGAAGAGAACTGGAATGAAAGGATAAGAAAAATTGAAGAAATCATTCAAAGATGGAAAAGACGCAATTTATCATGTTATGGTAAAATAACTGTGGTAAAGAGCCTTCTATTGTCACAGCTGAGCTACATAATACAGTCCCTGAGTTTACCGCAAAATATATTGCAAGAAATAGATACTAAGATATTTAAATTCATTTGGCAGAAAAAATATTCAAATAAGAAAGCATTTGAGAAGGTAAAAAGAACTGTAATTTGCAAAGAATTCTCTAAAGGAGGTTTAGGTATGATTAGTTTAAAGGATCAGCAGAAAGTGTTTCTAATGAAGTGGATGAAAGGGGTGACATCGAAAAGTAATAGAATGAATGAAGGACGTGTAAATACTTCTGAACACTTTTTCTCACAATTGGGAGGGAGCAAATACTTCGTAGAAGGTAATTTAAGCATCAAACATAAGGTAAAAATAAATAATATCAAATCTTTATTCTGGAGAACTGTAGCTAGTACCTGGATAGAGGCCAAGGATACAAAAGTAGTAGAATACGATATGGATAACCTCTCACAACAAGATTTATTAAATCAACCTTTATTTAATAATACATTGTTTCAATACAAAAGAAAACTCCTTTTTTTCCCAAAATGGATTGAAGCAAATATTAGATATGTATATGACATATGGAATGAGGAAGGGGTAATTAGAAAGGAGATAATACAGGAAAAGATAGGAAATTATCCAGGACTACTGTTTGAATATAATGCAATGGCAAATGCCTCTACGGAAAACCAGAGGAAATTATTAAACAGAGTCACAAAGGACATGATTAAGGAAGCAATAGTGAGATCCCGTAAGCTGCCTGAGCATGTAGAATCTTTCTTTGCCAAAACTAATAAGCAGATACGAAATTCGTTTTTAAACACGAGAGATGGCACTATTTGTGGAGTGAGCTTTTGGAAAAGAAAGATGGATATAGATATAACAAAATATTTTATGATAGCAAAGAATGCATCTCGTGAAAGTAGACTTAGGCTTCTTCACTTCAAATTAATACATAATATCTATCCCACCAACATACTACTTACACGAATAGGAATAAAATCATCGGAAAACTGTGCATATTGTAATGAAAGAGACTATATAGAACATTTCTTCTATCATTGTAAGAAAGTCAGAGAATTTTGGTATCATATTGGCCAGATCATCTTCATGAAAACAGGCTATAAATTAGACATGGACGAAGTGACAGCACTCTTTGGGATAGTTAAAGAAGACCATAACGAATGTACAAGTAAGAGGATAAATATTATAAATCACATTATACTAATAGCCAAATTATGTATAAGTAAGATGAAATATGGAACCATGAATAACGTTTTCCACATCTTCGAAATAGAATGGCAGAATAGGGAACATTTAATGGAATAGCTATTTTGTACAGACAAGTTGTTTTTGATTGTTGGTGTGCCATGAGAGGTTTTGATACCCATAACTCAACTTGGGTTTCATTAGACTGATGACATTTGACATGACCGCATAATTAGCCACCAGTATCGAGAAAGTGATCATCGTCTATGGCATATTAAAAAGTTGTGTCTTGCAGAGAGTTAATAGAGATAACGTAGATGGCGGATGAAAGTGAAATAAAAGCAAAAAAAAAAAGGGCAATGACGAAAGGTGAAAAATGCGAAACCAATTACATTCCAAAGTGCATGAAGTAAAGTTAGATTAAATACAGGTGTTCCTATTGTTATTATGATACTGATAGCTTAGACAATATTAAACACCTTTTTTTATGTCTCTGTGTCATTCATTGCATCTTTACCAGTAATTCATACACCTCAATTTTTCCCTCTTGACCAGTTTTTTAAAAGGACAGTTCTTATCGTTATTGTTTTTTTTTATTTTTTCATCATGTTCGATTTTGTTTGAACAGTTAATTTCTCTGAATGTTCAGAGCTAGAGTTTAGGATTTGTTGAGACTAGGACTATTTTCCCTTTTCCTGAATTACAAACTCGTCAGCTGGTAATGAAAAAACCTAAAGGGTTCGAGAACAGGCGACAACAAAGTATTCAGTACACTATTATTTATTATCTATACTTTCGGTATATCTTAACAGATCTTTTATTTAATCTATAATTCATTAATATTTTGTCTTATTCATTCAGTATTTTTAGTTGCTGGAAGCACATGTACATGAAAAACTGATTATATACCAGCGGATGTAACTGAATTACAAAACCGTCAGCTGATAATGAAAAAACCTAAAGGGTTCGAGAACAGCCGACAACAAAGTATTCAGTACACTATTATTTATTATCTATACTTTCGGTATATCTTAACAGATCTTTTATTTAATCTATAATTCATTAATATTTTGTCTTATTCATTCAGTATCTTTAGTTGCTGGAAGCACATGTACATGAAAAACTGATTATATACCAGCGGATGTAACTGAATTACAAAACCGTCAGCTGATAATGAAAAAACCTAAAGGGTTCGAGAACAGCCGACTACAAAGTATTCAGTACAGGACACTGCTAAAATACATGGCAGAAGCCGACTGGGTTTGATTTCTCTCTTACCTAGGAATATTCTTATTTCTATATTTTATTTAATCTTATCTACTTTTTCAATTGCTAGACTATTTAGTCTTATCTAATTTTTCAATTGCTAGACTTGCAAAAAAAAAAACACTTTATAATAATCTGAGCAAACTTAATAGCAATATCTAATTTCTGAGTCATGCACTGAATGAATGCATTAAAATTCGCATTTCAATCTGAGCCAAAAAAAAAATTGAAAAAAAAAAAAAAAAAAAACTGAGAACAGAGAGCGTAGTCAAGGGAATGAAACGGGAGCTAAAGTGTAGGAAATACAGTAGAGGGGATATGAGATAAAGAGATGGAATGACGCTGAAGGAAATATTTTGTTACAAATCAATGAAAAACAACAACAACAACAGAAAAAGTGAGAGAAAAGTGTACCATTCATTCAGAAATCGGGTAATAGTTGTACATTGGGAACACCTCCCACTCACGGGGCTTAGTTCATGGTAGGGTAAGGGCAAGAAGAAAATGTTTTGGGGAGAGAGACGACAGACAGACAGACATACCTACATACATGCAGACAGACAGAGACAAGCAGGCAGAGAGAACAGGATATATATGAAGAGGGAGTGAGGAGGAAAAACAGTAGGTTGTGAGGAGAGAAAGACGGGATACAATGAAGTATATTAGATCATTTGAATGTGCGTGTTAATCCCCTGTGTTCTCAAGCAATAAGGAGTGTCCAGATCACCCTATTACTGTTGGCTCCAGGTCCAGGTGTTGCGAGTTCACACATGTCCACTACACGGCGGTTCCCACACTACAGTGTATTTATATGTTTTATCCTGACCAGCTGCACTGGCGACGTCAACTCTGAGGCGGTGACCTTTCCATCACACACTTTGCTAGCAATGTCGTAGGGAAATCGGCTAACAGTTTAACTTGCCAAGCGGGGCATCCCCCTTTTTCTCTGATAGGATTGTGCACTCATTCTGAATAATATCTGTAACTTAGGCCAGCTGCCTGATTCAGTTCATGTATTATGTTAATCAAGATTTCCATCACATGCAAACATAAAAAAGGTACTTACACGTTTTTGTCGTTGTTGCTGTCGCTGCTGTTGGTGTAGTTGTTGTTTTTTGTTGCTGTTGTTCTTTCGAGACCAAAATGTTTTGTTTTTTTTCGCAATATAATAATGTCCTCCGAGTTTGAGTTCAACAAACACATACCCCTGCCATCTCCTAGCCACAATTTTGAGATGGGCATTAAATATGTTAATTTATCAAAGTGCTTTTGGTATTAATTATCCCAGAACATAGTATAATATTCTGATAAAATTAAATGAAATAGAAATGAAAACACAAAAATGAAAAAAAAAAAAAGTAAAATAAAGAAAAAGCCGTACAATTATGCAACTCTGTAACTATGCAATATACAATAGTACTAGAGTATACGTGTCTCCTTCGCTTCATTTTATTATCATGCCACGTCATAATTTCAAACAGTTAAGTCAGAGGCTTGTAAAACCCTTGAACTGAAGCGGCAGCCATGTTTATGGCCATGTTTATGGTACTTAATGGTAAATCTAGCTACCGGCCATTGGTTATTTTCATAATCATTTTGGATATTTTTGTGTGTCAGTAGAGGGTTAAGGACGTGGGTTCAGGGCGTATCTAGCATTTTGTTCAAATAGTTGTTTAATGCTCGCTGTGTCACTGTTTACATAAGCTTAAAATCACTTAGTGAAGTATTCCAGGGGTCAGTGACTCTCAAGTGCAAATAGACTGACGGACATAAAAAGTGAATAAGACAATCATGTAAACCTCGGTTTGTTACATTGTGAAAGGTTACAGGTAGAGATTTATCAATTAATGCAGTTCTGGTTAGATTCGTCGGCCCAAAGCTGTACCCTCAATAGAGCTCAATGCATTCCGGTCATTGTGATGAACAGGTGACTGTTTGACTAGCGGAGTGACTCGTCAATTTATTGTTTGCATTCAGTAACAAAGCGTATGGGTTTGAACTGGCAGCGTAACGATGACAGAATCTATTAGCAATCTAATGTTAACATTTTCTCTTGGTTAGATTAACTAGCTTGGGAATCAGTGTTTACAAAGAAATTCACTCGAACATGCCAACAGCCTTGGGATAATGATATATGATTTATATTTCTATGGTTTTGTTCCTGATTTTTATCCTATTATTTTCATATTAAAGAAACTTGCGTTTTCCTTAAACAATAATTGGCAGGGCCATTTGTGCCTTAGGAAAATGTCTATCCAACAATAATAAATTTATGTTGTTAATGTGCAATTATTTATTGGTGTGATTTTTATTTGGTATATTATTGTTTTTCAACACGCTTGTTTGTTTAACACCTCGAAAACTGAAAAGTGGGAATGAACGTATTATGTTATACACAGTGCACAGTTTTACAACACAGAAAAGAAAACGGTGGTATAAACTGATTAAAACCGTGTGTGTGTGTGTGTGTGTGCGTATGTATTGGGGGGGGGGCAGTTTCCATGGTGATACAAATGCCTTAACAATCTTGCATCGAAGAATTCATTTATCTCTGTAACTTTGATTTTTAAGTCAAACTGTATTCTTATTATTTTCTCGTCTTCTCTGTCACTAACCTAACCAGAGTGCAAACAAATGCCGAGTGCAGTTCTGTCACAAACACGCCAGTTTACTGTACCAGTACATTATGTACTTCACCTATTTCCAGGACAATCATGGACAGACACTCTGTGAGATCACGGCATGCAGGTCCACTCTAACCTTCTGAATGACGTCCTTTGTATCGGGAGCTGTTTGACCATCGGTTGGATATGTCCTACCTCTGCCACCCCGGGTACTCTACACACAATGTGGACAGCATTACAATGTACACCGACCACTCCCTTGTCATATTTGCCCTCTAATGAGTCTCTCTGGACCTTTTTTCTTTTTCCCCAGGTGACATCTACAAACCGTCGGTTATAAAACTATGAACGGGTGTTTTAAGCCGGGGATGATAGTGAATAGGATACTGAACAAACTGGGTGCATTGTTCTGGTACAGTTTGGCTCAGGAAAAGTTTGTTTAGTGTCAACTGATTCAGATTTCGGTCATTTGCTGACGTACGGTACAAGGTCACCACGAAGAAAGACTTGACTAAGGGGAGTTCACAATTGAGCAATATAATAGGACAGATAGGCCCCATAAGAGTTTCAGAGATTCAACACTATTGAGCAATAGAATAGGACAGATAGGTCCCATAAGTGTTTCAGAGATTCAACACTACTAGTACTGAGTACTAGAATAGGACAGATAGGTCCCATAAGAGTTTCAGAGATTCAACACTATTGAGCAATATAATAGGACAGATAGGTCCCATAAGAGTTTCAGAGATTCGAGAAATCTGACCAGATTTTAAGTTGGGAGTATTGAAGGTGGAATTCACCTTGAACTGAAGATTAGCTGGTTGCCAGGTCTGGTCAAATCGTGCAGCTCGGTTAAAGCCAAGAGTATAGCATACTATTTTAAGCTCATGTCGGGCGTAATGTGCACTTTCCTTGAGGATAAATGCTTCAAGCGTTTACACCTCTCTACCCACCAAATCAAGGATTCCTGGGGTTTTAACGCACGCCACAGCTGCCCATGTTTTTGTTCACAAGTTCTTGAAGAGGTGACTAAAAACTCGTGAGTGGCTGAGGTTTTTACTTGGGCGTGACGTGCAAGGCAAAAAGGCAAGGTGTGCAAATCCTCTACAAGAGCTACTTATAACCTCTTAGTGTATGATTCGCCTTGCAATTTGGACTGCGCTTATGTGAGTTGAAGATCTGAGCTATTTTTGTCGCTCCGGGTGGAATTAATTGAGGCTCAAATGGCAGTGTTTTGGGTATGTCTGTATGTCTGTGTGTGGTGGGGGTGAGGTACGGTATAAATCAAGTGTTCTTTCGACTTTCTGAATAATCTTTTCTTTTCTCGCAGAGGAAGCTAATACACAAGATCTTACATATCCGAACAGGTAGTTTCCTATTTCGAGAGTTAATCCCTTATTTATATGTGCAATGGTCCTAGGTTTTACTGGAGACATTTTCACATTGTGCCACAGGGACTCTCCAGTGGTAGATAACATTAAAAGGTTAACGTAAGATTTATTATAAGTTATTCCGAGGAGTTATTAAAGAGACAGTATTGAAGCTCAAACCGCTGATTTATGAATATGATTAACATCAGTCATGAATTTCCATTAGCACAACATTGGAAACAGTGTACATTTTGTATACTGGTTATAATACCAACGTTCAAAGGTACATCATCTAGTTGAAAATACAGTTGACTCTTATTCGGTAATCCTCCACCAACTTTGAGCAACGCTGATAATTAATTGGGGCTCATGTCACATGAGAACGGGCAACACGCCGGCACTGCATCTGTTAGTGAAACAATTTTCCAGTATTCCCACCATTCCCGACTGTGAATCTCCAAATTTGGTCTCAATAGACAACCATGTGCACAACTTTAGTTCAAGGTCAATTCCACCTTTAATACTTTGAGCTTTTAAGTGTGGTCAAATATCTCGAAGTTCTGAAACTCTTACGGAGCCTGTCTGTCCTATTCTATTGCTCAATAGTCAAAACCCCTTAGACAAGCCTTTTTTCGTAGTGACCTTGTACCATACATCAGCGCATGACCGAATTCTGAATCAGTTAACACTAAACAGGCCTTTTCTACTACCAGACTGTACCAGGACAATATGCGTAGTTTGTTCAGTATGCTATTCACTATCGTTAAAGCTGTGGTGTAACAATTTAGTCACCTTTGAATATATGGTTCACCACTGAATTTTCAATGCGCAAAAATGAGCATTCCTCAGTCTAAACCATAGAACTGTTCAAGTTTTCAGTGCTGCAACACTCAAAATGCCAATAGTTAGAAACTGACAGGAAATAAATCAGTCTTTGATATTTTCATGGCTGAGAAACGACGCTTGGTTACTGCCTTGACAGAGGCGAATTGTTGTTACAACATGACAAGGAAACCCGTTCTGAACTGATGAGGAGCCACACCCCTGGAAGTTAAATTATAGGAACATAAAACCATCACCCTATTCAACTCACGACTCACATCAAATGAAGTTCCCAGCAAGCGACGCTCTCTTTGATTCCCAATTTAGTGACGTCAAAAATCATGACCCTTAATTCAAAACGACAAATCTTTGAGTGACAATGGCTCTTGCTGTTTACCAAACCTGTGTTGTGACCTGCTTCGTTCAGTGAACAGTGAAACTGCTTTTTGACACACAAAAAAGGAACCATCAATTTTAGTCAACATTATCCTAAATCTACCGGGATCTCCCTTTTTTCAAATATCTACTTCCACATTAGTTCTCACTGACGTCAGCACGAATCTAATCTTCCAGCGTATGACTGACACCCTCCGTAAAAACCTTGTAACTCACTAGGAACACTCTCTGTAAATCCAGCATTTAAACCTGATTCTTAAACAAGTTATTAGCTTCTAAAACGAAAATTTCAGTAAGAAAACAGTGATTCTGTGTTAATATTTCAGCCACGAGAAAGACGATTCTTTAAAGGATTTTTTTTCAAAATTAAACAACACAGCTGAGCTGAAACCCAATGTTCGTTGAAATTTAGGTTACACGGTTTTGACGAGGAGCATCGCAGCAGTTTCCAGCGTGACAGTGACGCGGACATCGGTCAGTCATCCAGCTCAAATTTCTCAGTTGTGACACATTCAGTTACGTTAAACAATGAAGGCCGTCATTGGGCCGTCACTGACGTAACGCGCTGAATCGGAACCGTTAGTATATAATTTCCCGGATGTCGTAATCACCCTACAGGTCCTACTGTTCTCAGGCCACGGGGCAAGGACCTCGTAAGACCAAGAGAAATAAGTTCAGAGGCGGAGGGGACTTTGAGCTACCAGTGACAGGCTCATGAATAGTGAGAGTTCAAACACGGCCGGTGTTCCCCTCATTATAGGGGCGCCCCCCTGCAGGGGCTGGACAACAGGGGGTGTGGTCCGAGGACTGAAGATCTGGTCAAGTGCCCGGACATTCGAGTTCCAAATTACAGGTGTCCATTCTCGAGGTGTTACGTCATGGACATCGGACTTGTTTCCTGTGTGTACTTGGATCACTGTTTGCCTCGGTGGCTCTTGCACGTTTTTTGTATTAAGTTGCTTTTCACATAGAAAATAATAATAATAATAATAATGGATGGCATTTATATAGCGCATATCCATTACAAAAATGCTCTATGCGCTTTACAGAAACATGTCAAAAAATACATGGGTAAACTCACACACACAACCCACATTGATACACACATAATAATAATAATAATAGATAGCTTTTACATAGACTAGAAACTCTCATACAAATGACATTTTAACATCCTTTTAAACTGTGAAAATACTTGCGAACTGCGGACATCTAAAGGAATCTCATTCCACACCCTGGGCCCAACATGGCTGAAAGCCCTTTCACCAAAACTTTTTAGGTTCACTACGGGTACTTTTAGTCTAAGGTTGTCAGAAGATGATCTTAATGCTCTTGCAGGGCGATGCAGTTCTATAAGTTCTGAAATATACTCTGGCGACATGTTGTTGACACATTTATAACAAAATAAAGCCAATTTATATTTTATTCGCTGCTCAATAGGTAGCCAGTGGAGCTCCTTAAATATTGGTGTTATGTGATCTATCCTTTTTCTTCTTGTTATTAGTCTTGCAGCATTATTTTGGATTAACTGAAGCTTATTGATTTTACTTTTTGGAAGACCACTTAGCAGTATGTTACAATAGTCCAGCCTAGAGAGAAACAGCGATGTTACAAGCTGTTTTGTTACTTCAGTAGTTAGGCAGTGCCGTATACTGCTGATTTTCCGTAACTGGAAATTAAGATTCTTACACAGCTGACTAATAAATGGTGACATTGACATCTCTGCATCTAAGATTGTGCCCAGATCTTTTACTTTACTTGTCATTTTAATAAGATGGCCATTTACATTGAGATCTGGTGGATTGATTTTTTGTTTTGGATTCGTTATGAGCATAACTTCTGTTTTCTCATCATTTAGTTTTAGCTTATTATCATCCATCCATTTCTTAACTTCTTGTATGCAATGCTCCATTGTTTTTATCGTATCATCTAGGTTTTCAAGATCACATGCTTTATATATTTGGCTATCATCAGCATATTGGTGGTATTGAAGATCATATTTTCTGAAAATATCAGCAAGAGGTTGGGTGTATAATGTGAAAAGAATTGGGCCCAAAACAGAAAAACAGCGGCTGTGATCTGGTAATTTTTAAGTGATGACCATATACCCTTTCCTTACTGGGTAGGTCCAGGTATTTGGATACGCATCAGAAATGAAGACATTCATTGTGTGTGGATAACTTGTTAAGATTGTGCACAAGGAAAAGAAAGTAGATAGACAGACCAAGAGACAGATAAGTAGAAGGGTGGATAGTTGAAAGTACAAACGATCAGATGGACATACAAACAACGGGAGACGGATTGATACGTACATAGATACATAAATAAATAAACAGACAGACAGACAGATAGACAGACAGACAGGTAAACAGACGGACGGGCGGACAAAAAGACGGATAGATAGACAAACAGACAGACAGAAACAGATATAGAGAGAGAGATCGACAGACAGAAACAGATATAGAGAGAGAGATCGACAGACAGACAGACAGACAGACAGACAGACAGACAGACAGACAGATAGATAGATAGATAGATAGATAGATAGATAGATAGATAGATAAATAGATAGATAGATAGATAGATAGACCGAGAGATAAACAGAGAGAGAGAGAGAGAGCTAGACAGATAGATAGATGTGTAGATAGACAGACCGACAGACAGACAGACAGACAGACAGACAAATAGATAGATAGATAGATAGATAGATAGATAGATAGATAGATAGATAGATAGATAGATAGATAGATAGATAGATAGATAGATAGATAGATAGATAGATAGATAGATAGATAGATAGATAGCCTAACCAAATAAGGCCTTCAGTTTTTACGAAATATAAATGAACACCACAAACATCACTTCAGTACTCACCTTATAGTGGTCCAGGACGTCAAGTGCACGACCATAGCCTTCTGTAGAATAGACACATAGGGCAGACAGGATCTCGAACACTTGCTTTTTGATGGCAACATTGTCTGTGTCTAGTGCTGAAATGGAAAGTAAAACTACACATTATCACATATTCCGGAACTGTCGTCATCTGGACATGTACATTTCATTTACCTTGTAGCCTACCAAAAGAGGTCAACTTTCCTTTGAAGACCAGCCTCTGTGGTCTTCAAAGTTTAGGGTATTGATAACATGTTTAATTAAACGTTTCCGTCACTTGGCAAACGTGTGGCTGGTGAATTATGTCTGTGTTGATCTTGGGCCTGTTCATTTAACGTGTTTGGGTTGTTTTTCCCCATTTATTATTATTTCTATTGTCATTTTTGTTACCTATCCCTATTATAATTTGTTTGTGGATGTGAACTGCACAGTAATGATTCTCTGTTGCTTTCGGGAGTTGATATTTCAGGAGCCGACATCGTGTTTGGCTGACCAATGTATACACTGGGCCAGCCGCTGTCATGTCATATTGTATTGTCTACTTAAAGTTTGCTGCATTGGGATGCAAAAAAATGCCGTGTTGTTTGGAAGCTATGGCAAGCCAGTTTGTTCATTTTGTTTTGTGAAGAATGCTTGTACTGGAATTTCACTCCTTTTGCCCTCCCATAAGTAATGTTATTTGAGAAAAAAATAATAGAAGCGACTCTTCCTCACTTTCACTCTCCGCCTTCTTTGTGAAACCTCCCCGATTTATACACCCCCTCCGCCACCCTTTCCATTCATCCCTGCCCCCTTTCCCACCGCACAACTCACATAAACACACAGACAGACAAACACTCAAAACGGCCATCTTCCTAGTGTTTTCTTGTACAGAATTAAAGCACACGGAGGTCAGATACGCCATCGCACGTTCCGTCAAACACTAACCTTAAAACCCACCTGAATTGAAAAGTTCGAAAAGCCAAAGAGATATGACGAGACAAGACGCAAAAACCTGAATTTGAAAGTCATGAGATTAAAATAGATCAGGCGACACGTTTTCTGTTCATGGCCTGCTGACTTTTCCTTTGCAACCTAAGACTTTCAACACACGAGTCATGGCAGATAGAAAAAGCCGGAAACAAAAGAGAAACAAATCCGTTTCTGTAAAAATCATTACAGAGTTTCACTGATCATAGAGAATGTACTTTGGAATAGAATACACTAATCCCCGAATGTCCAGTATCCCGAACTTTGAAACACGTGGCCCGGTGGATCCCTAAAGCTGTAATGGAGAAAGACTATCTGATTTTTCACCAAATAATTCGTGGTAAATAATTACTCTCGGTATATCTCTCGGACTGTTTTAGACCCATTTTAAATGTTTTTTTGGAGAGTGGATCTGTCAAAATACCAGAGGGTTAAGGAGCTGATCCATTTCCTTCCTTGTGGGGAGCCGAAGACATGTGATAAATAATCATTTAAAAAAACAAAACGCAATAAAATAAGATAAAAATCACTTTATTATAACCTGAGGGAAATTCTGTTTCACACAGCGTTTAACAGCACATACATGGTAGACATACCTTATGTATCTTTACATAAATATGTCACAACTCAATAACTCAATAACAGCCATACATGAAGTGACATGGTAAAGGAGCCTTAGTGAAATGTGGCACACATCTAGTTACAATGACTTGTTGGGGCGAATTGCGGAAGGCAAAAACGATCTTCTGCATCTTTCCCTGTTTGTTTTCACGTTTATTATTTTGTAGCTCTTGGATGATCTAGAAATTTGAAGAAACAGGAGAAACTCATTTGCAAGGCGTGTAAACAAACGTGTGTTAAATGTGACATCAGAAAGTTGCGAAATGAACGCGATGGAATTGTAACAGAAAAGGCATCTAAGATGTATATTCTCCGTCCACCCGACGGTTAAGAGCAGTTTCATTATGCACTCTTTCGTCAACTCTCAGACCGCACGCTGCGCTTTTCAAATCCATGCAGAGACATTTGGCGAAGGACGACAAGAAAGTTCTTACGTAATTCTTCACATGAAATTGTGTTATATAATCGTCACTAGGGAACAGCGGATGATGTGAGATATTGGGGACACATGTAATCCAAATATTTTGAAATTCTTTATGAAATCAGATCACTTTTTCCCTCACATGTCAGTGTCTGTATGTGACAGCCAAGGGCATATTATCATGCTCCAACGCAGACAGTCCTCGTGAGAATACTTCCCCTATGAAAGATGTCTTTAAGAAAGATTATTTAAGCCTACTCCATTTTACACGGCTCGGCACGTTTTGTGAAAAGTAAAATTATTTTATGTTCCAACCTTTCAAACTAAATCAGGGCAGGATTATTTTCAATGATTATGAAGTTTTTCTTCGCCGTCAGCTTTATGTTTCTGAGCACAGTCGTGATGTCAATACTTTTCTGTTCAAATGGACGGCATTTCAGAATAAAATGGCATCCAGGGGACACGGTCAAATAAGACCTGAGAAGTTCGTGGGCGTTTTACACCCCCCCCCCCCGGCCTGCCTTCCCCACTTTGATCTGTCTCCTCCGTCTCCAAATGACAACTGGGATAACGAACAGGATCTAAACTTCCCGCCATAGGGGCGCAAGGTGGCTGTTATCCTGCCGACACTCCGTTACACCTAAACTCTTAACTCAAAACTCAAAGCCTTCGCGGGACTTTTGTCTGGCATCAGAAATACACAATTACATAACATCAGAAATACACAACTCTTCTGTCATGTCAGAAGAGCGCGCGGCATGAACTCACGTTTGTCATGTACTGCAGTCTGTGCACTCTTTAAAGCACGCATGAACTCCCGCTGGTCTGATATGCCCCCTCTCCCCCCCCCCCCCACCCCCAACCCCCGAAGGATTGATGCTCAAACCTTTTAACACTAACAAAGCACAATAAACAAGGTTGTCTATTTTTGATCTGTCTAAGTTTAGATCTTGAAGAACAGCCGGGAATTGAAAGAGACGACAAATTTTAATGCTCGTTTCCCCCCCCCCCCCCAACTTTCTGGTGTAACATTTAACACACACTTGTTTACAAACCTTTCAAATGATTGAGTTTCTTCTTTTTTATGTGTCTTCCTTGAAAAGGCAGAACACGAGAAGACTGCACGAACAGCCCGTGCCAATCACACATTCCTAGTTATGTGTCCACAAATTCTCACCTCCCCCCCCCTCCCCCCCCCCCCCCCAGCCATCTCCACACCCTCAGTCCCAATCGTTGACCACCTTCTCTGATTGCCAATCTCTGATGCCATCATGGACAAGTCAGACCACAGTGGTCGTGTGGCAAAGTCTCTGATGAACTCCGTCGCCTGTAGTTCAATAGATATGATCACTGCTTAAACAATTACCTAATTCATCTCCACATAAACTGTTACAGCACCAGCTACACCCGCAGTACCACCGACACTTCAGAGCCTGGGGTAGACTTATTAGTTGTAGATCTACTGACCCAGCCAGTGTGAAGCTCATGCTCATCCTCGCTTGCGGAAGAGAGACTAAGGGTAGCCACACAAAGGCCACCGAATTCGGTCACCGAGCCACTGGGCGCTTTAGGTGAGAAGAATTGCACTATATAATGTCAACAACTGCACACAGAGCCCACCTAGATTCGGTCCGTTTATGTAGTGCAATTCTTCTCACCTAAAGCGCCTAGTGGCTCGGTGACCGAATTCGGTGGCCTTTGTGTGGCTACCCTAATGTTCCCATTTCAAGTCAGTTACTGGAACACCTCTATTTCAGCATGTTCAGCGCTCTTCCATTTGAGATGTAATATCTAGATAACTGTTTTTCAAACACACAAGACTGCTATGGTGGAAGCCAAAGGTGTGAAATGTTAAGAGCTGTGTGGTACGCATGACTACGACTGTTTGCTTCTGTTTATTTGGGTTATCCGTTACACAACCTTTCGTCTTCATGTTTAAGATTTCGATCTCCAACTTGCATTAGAAGTTTCCTTGTTGAAGCTATGGGTTTATGGGCTTGGTCTGACTGATGACGCCATTTGTATCAATCTAGGCATAATTACGTCTGAGTTTAAGTTTAAAACGCTCAACAAGTATGAGTGGGCAATCTCGTCAAACGTACATTCTTTGAAAAATAACGCAAACTGTATTAGTTAGGAAACATGAAACTACAACTAAATCCTTGGTTTGTCTTCAGAAATTTAGGCGTAAGTTGTAAAAGTGACAATTTGTTGGACTTCAAGCCTGGATCGAGATAATTTGTATAAAAGGAATCACGCTTAAAATGGGAATGTTCCGCATTGAGTTATATATATGGCCTTTAGCGTCTTTACAGACGGTCTTAGCAGCTAGAATATTCACTTTCACTTTGACTGACAGCTTCTCTCGTGGCTTATTCTACCAATGTTTGACCCGAGAGTGCGATGGCAGTGATTGCAGGTCAGTCTTTTGGGTTCACTTTGGCGAGTGTTTTCATTCCGCCTCTGTCGTTTTGTCAGGTATGTTTCTTTTGCCTTGAAGTCTATTGCGAGCGTGCCACTGCGCAATTTTTGTCTCCATCTGCTTCGATCACTTGCAAGGTTCTCCCATTCATTGGGGTCGATGTTGAATGCTTTCATCGTGACCTTGCAAGTGTCTTTGAATCGCAGATGTGGCCTACCTCTGGGTCGGTTGCCAGTAGCAAGTTCCCCGTAGAGAATTTGTCTGGGGATGCGATCATTTTCCATACGGTGGAGATGTCCAAGCCACCGCAGTATTTTTTTGCCTAGGAGAGCCTGAGTTGATGGAATGTTGGCTCGGCTCAGAACTTCGATATTTGAGATCCTGTCTTGCCACTTGATCTTGAGAATTTTGCGTAGGCAGCGCAGGTGGAAGGAGTTGAGGGATCTTTCATGTTTGGAGTAGGTGGTCCATGTCTCTGAGCCATACAGCAGGGTGCTTAGGACGCAAGTTTGGTACACGAGTACCTTTGTTTTGATGGTCAGCTTGCTATTGTTCCACACCCTTTTTGAGAGTTTGCCAAAAGCTGTGGCCGCCTTTCCTATTCTGGCATTTATTTCAGTTGTTATGTCTGTGCTACCACTGATGGTTGAGCCTAGGTAGCAGAATTTTCCCACTTGCTCCAGAGGAGAGCCATTCAGCATGATTGGGTTGGAGTTTCTCAAGCCTTGTGTCAAAACTACAGTTTTTGAGACACTGATCTTTAGCATGAATTTGTCACAGGCTTTGGCAAGGCTATTGATGAGAGCCTGGAGCGTGGTTTCATCGTGGGCCACGATTGCAGCATCATCTGCGAAGAGGAGCTCTTGCAACATAATATGCTCTGTACGAGATTTTGCTTTTAGTCTGGCAACATTAAAAATGGAGCCGTCCACTCTGGTGTTAATAAGTACTCCACCTGAACATTGACCAAAGGCATTCTTGAGTAGGGCTGCAAAATATATACCAAATAAGGTAGGAGCAAGAACACATCCCTGCTTCACACCGCTGTTTACAGCAAATGAATTGGATGTGCAGCCCTCAAAGTTGACACATGCCCTCATGTCAGTGTGGAAGGATGCAATAAGTTTTAGCAATGTTGGTGGACAGCCTATGGATTTAAGGACTGCATACAGGCCAGATCGGCTTACGGTGTCGAAAGCCTTTGTTAGGTCCACAAAGCATGTTATAAGCGGCCTGTTTTGTTCTTTACATTTTTCTTGGATTTGCCGAAGTGCAAATATCATGTCAATAGTTGATCGTTTGCTTCGAAAGCCACATTGTGTTTCTGGTAAGACTTTTTCCGCCAGTTGTTGAAGGCGGCAGAGGATGACGCGAGCAAAAGCCTTTCCAGTAATGCTGAGGAGGGATATGCCTCGATAGTTGTTGCAGTCGCCTTTGTCTCCTTTGTTCTTGTAAAGTGTGACAATTTTGGCGTCTCTCATATCATGTGGTATCACGCCTTCTTTCCAACACTGCAGTAACAGATTATACAGGTGTGGTAATAGTGGGCCTTTTAGGTCTTTTAATACCTCTGCAGGAATGTTGTCACTTCCTGTGGCTTTTCCAGCAGACAGGTGGTCGATTGCATTGGAAAGCTCGACTAAGGAAGGTTCAGCGTCAAGTTCGGCCATTATTGGCAGTTTTTGGAGGTGTTCCTCAAAATCTGGTGGAATATTTTTCTCAGTTGAATACAACAGAGAGTAGTGCTCTACCCACCTATTCAGTTGTTCATTTTTATCTGTGATGGGTTCACCATTTACAGACTTAAGTGGGGCGCTTTTGGTGATGATTGGCCCAAGGGCTACTTTCATCTGACTAAAGGCGGTTTTCATATCTCCCTTTTCATTTGCCTCTTGTATGCTGTTACACAAGTCTGTCCAGTATTTGTTGGCGCAACGTCTTACCTCCAGCTGAAGTTTAGCTTTTGCATTTTTCAAACAAGTTTTTGTACTCTGATTGCAATTTTTGTTATACTCATTGAAAGCAGATTTCTTTTGCTCAATGAGAGGTAGGAGAATTTCGCTGTTCTGGGCTACCCAGTCGTTGTTTGAAACTTTATGCTGTCCAAAAGACTTGATAGCACAGTCATGAATTTTTGAACTGAGAGTGTTCCATGTTTCATCTACCGAGTCACATTGGGTGACATTATCCATGCTTTCAGCAAATAACTTTTCAAATGACTTTCTATTTGATTCATCTCTGATTGCTGTTACATTGATCTTAGGGATTGAAGGGGCTTTTGATCTGTATATTTTCTTGGCCGAAATTTTGATTTTGCTGACTACCAGTGCATGGTCGGTGTCACAGTCAGCACTGTGGAGGGAACGAGTTATTTTTATACAGCCCAAACTCTTCCTCCTTGAGAGAATAAGATCTAATTGATGCCAATGGCCAGACCTGGGATGGCGCCATGATGTTCTTTGGCATCTCTTAAGGTCAAAGTACGTGTTTGTAACACATAATGAGTTTACGGAGCATAGCTCCAGAAGGCGCTGCCCGTTTTCGTTGATGTTGCCAATGCCGAAGTGCCCAATGCACTTTGGCCATGCGGAGTGATCTGCTCCCACTCGAGCGTTAAAGTCACCCAGAATTAGCAGGCCTTCGGTGAGAGGGATGTTGTGGAGAGTCCTCTGCAATGCCTCGTGGAAAATGTCTTTGGTTTCGTCAGAGGAGGTAAGTGTTGGGGCATAGACACAGATAATGTTGGTAAAACCAGACCGGGTGTTCAGTCTGAGTGTCATGATGCGTTCTGACACTCCAATTGGAGTTGCGATCGAATTGATAAGGGAGTTTTTTACGGCGAAGCCCACGCCGTGGATTCTCGGCTGTTCGCTGCTAAGGCCCTGCCAGAAGAAGGTGTAGTTTTCTTCTTTGACTGACCCGGAGTCGGGAAGTCGAGTTTCTTGAAGGGCAGCGATGTCGATGTTTAGTAGCTGAAGTTCTCGATCAATAATTTGGGATTTCCTGATGGAGTCAATATCAGTGAGATCTTGCTGTTGCAAGCCTGGGCGCATTGTTCTGACGTTCCAGGTACCAAGTTTTAGTATTTTTCTGTTTTTGCCAGGTGCACACTTTACGTCAGCTTTTCGACTTTTGGTCTAGCTCCAACCACCTTATGAAGCAGGCTGACGTGGCGGAACAACACCCAACTGCCTGGGGGCTGCCCAGGTTACGGCGGGCGGTAGTTGATCAATGCAGCTGAAAAGCCGCTCCCACCGACAGAGGGGACCCCTGGCGCTCATCCGTACGCCAAATGGATTGAGCTTATCACCGGTAACTGCCACCTCCCGTGTTGTGCCCATCCGTAACGAATGCTGGAGTGTCCTCTCCAAATCGGAAATGGGTGGGCTTATAGAGGAGAGACAGACGCTTGCCAAGCCCGAGCAAACGCCTCCTCGTTTTGCTGCCTTGCCTGGGCTATTTTTAAGAGATGGTGCTTTGCCCAGAGGCACCACCCCTCTCTCTGCCATTCTAGTTAAACCCAAGGGAGAGACCAGGTCAATACATTTGGAACTAGTCCGGCTGCAGGAGATGCTGGAAGCCAGTTTGATGCAGTTCTCCCTGACAGCCACCTTCGGGTCTCCACTCCTGATTTTCTGTCTGGGTTTACTCCCATAGCCTTTGCTATCATAGCAACACACAAGGCAGTGTGGTATTTGTATTCAGGGTTACCTTCCCCTAGTCTTCCTCTCTCCCGAGATGACCCACAAGACAGTGGGGGTGACAGTAGCAGGCTGTATTGTGTACTGTCATACAATAGCAGAAAACTCGGGCCTGGCATTGAGTGGGTTATAAATAAACTGACAACAGTGTCTAAATATAGGCCTCGACATGGGGCTCTGGCATCTGTATAATGGGATAGCCCATTATAGACGAAACAAAGGCTCCTGAAAAGGAAGTACAAACAATACCTCACATACTTTTCCAGAGTGATTAGGGGAGAGAGAGAGGGGAGAGAGAGAGAGAGAGAGAGAGAGAGAGGGGGGGGGGCACTAAAACATACAACTCTGGTGTAAATAAATCCGACTCACTTCTTGTGCATGCTGAGACTGAGAGAGTTTAAAGCAAGAATTGATCTGTCTAAGAAGTTTAACAAAAGAGAAATAATATCTTGAAATAAGAACTCGCGTAATATTCATTTGCAAGGACCAACAGACGGCGAGAGAAAGTCTATCCACTATCCATACATCTTCAGTGGATCAAAATGAGGGCGGCGTGAACAACAAAAGAAGAAAGAAAAAAATAGGCCAAAAACAAAGCATCAATTGCACAGCAAAAACAGAAGGATCAAAACTACAATGTCCATGAAGTATTTTTACAGAAACAAAAGATACACCAACAACAATATTAAAAAAATAGGGGGGGGGGGAGAAAATGACAGGGCAGAAATTGAAGGGGCGAAACTCTCAAGACATCAAATTAGCCCTGGGGGTCGTGGGAAATCCCAAGTGGCCAAGGTGTTGGTATGTAAATGGCATGACGACAGGGGAACAATTCGGTTAGTGAACTTCGATGACTGTTTATGTCTGGTATTTTCTCCCTCTGGTTACCTTCAATCTAGGTCAGCCCACTGGTCACACGGTTCCTGTCAGTTGGCCCGAAATTCAAAATTACTGCGCCAGGGGGAAGGGAATTTCAAACCTTTCTTGTATTATGATTAACCAGGAGCATTTTATGACGGAGTACCATAGAGAGTATTGTAATAACACGACCAGGGCTTTGGGCACAAAAATTTGTTCAAATCTAGCAAGCATTATTAATTCTTTGAATTGTGGCAGCTGAGACGCGATAGGTCAGCCGAGGTGTTGTTATGAAAATTTCTCATGACAAAGTCTCAGAATCTCCTCTCTCTGACAGATATGGAGTTTTGAAGTGCATCAAACTTTTTCTCACGGAACATTCAGGCACTTTGCAATAAAACATTCTGACCTTGGTAATACAAACTATAATAATATGTAGATTTTGGAAACAGCAGTTTCTGCCGCATGACAAGCAATACCACATCACATCGGCATGGCAGCAGATTCTGTGACATTGAAATACTCCCTCCTTGATACATTCAGCTCAAAGATGTCCCAGACAGCCACTGGCTATTCCTTGGCTATGACAAAGACTTCAAGGGTATCACGAGAAATGTGAATTTATTAAGGTTCAGTCAGTTAGGCGATTCGGCATGAATGTCCCAGGACCATCAATCGCAGTCAAGGAGTGTTTTGTTTGTCCTTAACGCAAGACAATCTCAGGACACCCTTGATGTCAGTCAAGTCAGTAACAAATGAAACTGCCAAAAGATTTGGGTAAGGCTCAGACAGATTTCACAACACGATCCCTACCTCCCCCCCCCCCAACCCCTCCTCTCGCAAACGGACAAACTCTCCGAACATCGCCCCCCCCCACCCCCCACGCCACCCCACCCATCCCCCCAAAACCAGGTGTTTTGATTCGGTTTGTTCAATAGAATCCAAATTGTAAAGGTAATTAAACTTGTTTCTGAACAATTAAAATTCAAAACACAGATCTTTTATTGCCCCGTCTTATTCATAGTATGTTCAGAAATTCCCCCGAAGGACAATGCAAACCCTGCATTTAATTTTCTATTATCTGGGGATATAAGAACTCGCTAGAAAACCATTGCTATGCAACAATACGACCGGAATGTGAACTTTTAATCCTGCAAGGGTCAGGAATTTGCTTGAGCCAACTAAGGTGGTAGCTCCAGGCAACTTTGTGTGGAACTTGTTGTATTCAGCTGTTTCCTCGGTCTCAGTGATAATGTTCCAACACGTCCCAGATTGCAGATGCTGATAGGAAAATACCGTTTCGGGGCAGATTAGTCGCTCTAAAGCCGGCTCAGCAAATTGTACGGCCGCAAAACGGAATGTAGGTCAAGGCAGACAGGGGAGCGAATTGGCGGGGAGATTTCGGAGTTTGAATGTACTCTAAAACCTGCGCGACTCCTCATAATAATTATAATACGCAAATCACTTTAAGAACTATACATATAAACATTGACAGAAATTGTGACATCTCCATTTTTTTCAAATATAATCCATCACATGCTTCATTTGTCTTTTATGAAATTAAATGTCCTGCGTCTCCCTGCCGGATAAACAGTAACGAAAACAATTCATGCATTAATATCTTGGCGTTAATATTGCGATACGAGTCCGAAAGTAGAACAACGGTAATGTCTTATGCTAAGTTTATAATGACAGGGTTCTGGTTGCATTGTTCCATGCACAACCCACAAGTACGTGTACACATACTGCTGGGAGCCAAAACTTTGCCCAAATCCATCGAATTTCACAAGGCTGTTAGACAGAGTGGCGTCCATGGTCACTGTGTTCCTAATGTGTTGGTGTCAGCAGCGCCAACGCCAAAAGCGGCGCTCCACTATGTTGTTACTAGCGCAAGACACAGATTTTTCTCCGAAACCCCGAGCCAGTCATGGCTTATCATGTTCTTCATTTCTTGCTGTGAAAAAGTCTGCATTTTCCAGCGCTCGTTCCCGTCAACTTTTCATATAATCTGGATCTAATGAGGATAAGTACCAAAACACAACGGCATTGACAGTCTAACGACCCTTTGTTTGATAGGTTTTGTCAAGGGCAGGCGTCGTTTGTTTGTGTAATTGTGAAAATAGAAACAGCAAACGGCGTCTGTAATTGGCAAAACAGTCGAGCTAATAGTATGTCTTTATGCACTGCTATTTGAACGAGGACTAATCCACCTTTAATGGGAGCATTAGCCCTTTATACAGCTCAAAAGTGCATTGTTTTGAGTTTGACAAATACTGTGTTTTCTTTCCGACTAGATTTAGCTCTCCCCCTGACAAGCTGTTGCTGGTCTGTTCCAATTAGACTTCAAGGACGTAGACCTGCTTACCTTGGACTTGGTCAGTTTTTAACGGCCTCAGAGAGGATCAGCGTGAGACTTTGGGTTAAGAAAGGCGATAAACGAATGCTTTTTTGTTTTTCTCAAAGTGAAGAAAAGTACAACTAGATTCACTCCAAAGACAGATGGTCATCATTACAAGAAGCATTGTTGTCCTTCTGTTCGGTTAAGCAGATGTTTGTCCGCCTGAAGGAAACTATTATTGACTTTACAATGAGTTTAATGGATGAAAAAAAAAGCTATTGTATAAACACCAGTGCGGCATATGGCAGCAACATTACTGGTCATTGCCAGGGGACAAAATGATACCTGGGCATTGAACTGTGACCATCCAGGCAGATTAATGTTTGTAAACAACTGATACCTATTCCTACCCCTTTTCCTTTATCATCCAAATTACTAAACCACTGACAAACAGGTTAATCCATGATTTCTCTTCTAGCAAGGGCAATTAATACCTTATGTTCGGGATGACAGATGCTGGTGAGATGGAAACGGTATGTATGAATACTTTCAGTGATTCATTTCAAGAGTATGTGACGCCAATCTTAATCTGGCATACTCTGGTCAGAAGTGAGATCGCGCCATAAAAAGGATCGCCTTTCGCTGATGCCCTAGAAAGAAGGAACAGCAATTTTCTATGCTGAACCCGTCCAAGGGATTATGGTCCACCCAAGGGAAGCTTCCAAAGGACCCCAGCAGCAGGAAGTTGCTTAACCCTCTACTGTAAGAGTTTACTTAACCCTCAACAATATGCTGTGCCAGGTATCCCACGATGCTCAGACACAGAAACATGATTTCATTATTATTATTATTATTTTTAATGAGTAAGCAACACCATGCAGGGCCTCACATTTTTTCTGGTGACAACGTGACATTGTACGTGTGCATAATTATGATTATGAATATGAAGGAATGGTATAGCATTGAAACTACAGTTGAAATGTATGACAGACATTACAAAATTGGCCCCTTTTCTACCCCTGGAACCCAGACGGTTATTCAAGCTACGTTTGGAACATTGACCGCTGGCGAGGATGAAGGATCAGTCTTCGGTCAGTGTGTCACGAATTCGGCCCACTGTAACAAGTCTCAGGTGCAAAAGCATCACTATGTTCGACAGGGTAAAACTAACATCCTGGGTTTTGATTTGTAGAAAAAATGCATCTAATTAGGCTTCAACTGTGAAACGGTCGAGCAGCACTGTTGGCATTCAGTGACAGCAATTGGTACACTAAACAAATCAGAGGTTTGGATCTGGTGACTGTGGACAACAGAGTGGCTTCTTTTGTGTTAACTATTTCAAACTTCAGTAATTGTGTCCTAAATATTGAACGTGGGTGTATAGTGTCGCTGTGAGTAGTATCTTAACATGAATGCTTTCCCATTAAAACGTGTTCCGACACTTCTGTATAATCGTGTCACGGATCACAATGGTTCGGGAACAAATCGTGCGTTTTGGTTCAGTACAACTGGCACGATTGCACTCACAATCAAATGCCATACTTACGTGACGTTTGACACCAACACCTTACCAACTTCCAGTCCTCAACTTTATCGGAACAGATAAGGAAGCTCTCCACAGAGTAAACTACGAGCACAACTTAAAAAGTGCTAAACAATAGCTTTACCAACGTAAGTGCCACTTTGTCTAAAGATAAACATCTGGGTCAAGTTTTGGTCCCCTTTTTATATTGTTTGACAGATCTGAACTGTGGACTGACATTTTCTGCTCTTCCTTATTGACCGTATAATCTTGTCTTTTCCACCCCCCTGAGACCTGTATTTGGCAGATCTCTACGAGCCAGTGCTATCCGCATGTTGTAACTTGGGTATTTCTTTACGAAGACAATACTTTAAACTATTCTGGTTGTCTCCGTCTGCAGGTAGTATAGATCCGTCTTCAAGTCTTTGCACAGGTGGCGAGCCTTTTTTTGAAAAAAAACACAAAAAACTAATGTTGAATTCTTCTGTTTCTATAAACTGGTCAACAAGATTAATCTTCTAATTCAGGACACCTGAACACATACTACAGAAATACACCGTGACATGAACTACTGGTTGCATCAGACTTCATCGTTTGGATTTGTGGAAATAGTGGTGGGTGTCACGAGTGGAGTGAGTGCAATTAAGGGGATTGCTA
Organism: Onchidella celtica; assembly: GCA_963931925.1. Lineage (NCBI taxonomy): Eukaryota > Metazoa > Mollusca > Gastropoda > Systellommatophora > Onchidiidae > Onchidella > Onchidella celtica. The sequence continues at coordinate 6,845,051 of OZ007573.1, read as the reverse complement.
CAGAGCGGGTGTAGAGTAAGAAGGGCTCACGGCAGACAAGTGGGGAAAGACGGGGAAGGAGGAGAGTAAAATTAACGCACGTAGACAAGTAAGTTAAGCGTGCATGTTGTGAGTGGTGGGGGGTCTGAATGAGGCGAAAGCGCTGTATTACTATCACTGCAAGTTAGAAGGTCCTACTGAACGGACGCTAGTAAGAGCCCAGCGGGCGGACATAAGGGGAGCAGTCGAGAGACCAGTGAGAGAGTTTTTCCAGTGATGACTGGTAGGTAGAACGTTGATTGATAATTATGATTGATGTATTATATTATATTCGTCTATTACCATGATGTAAATAAGTATATGTGAGGAATGTGGAAGTCCTTGATATTGGATATAGCAATGTGCGCCATGAGCGATAGATGGAAGTTGAGTTCATGGATTTGTAGCGCGAGTGAGTAGTGTGTACTCCGATGGAGGTGTGTTACCGTAAGATGTGTGGTGAGTGAAAGGTGAACTAGTGTGTGTACGCGTCATGGGTTGTAAGGAGAGGTGGAGTGAATAGAAATGGTAGGGTATTATACCAATGTAATGTTATTCTTGTAGGTGCCGAGGTCGGGCCAAAGAGCGCCGCCTACGGTGATAGGCCAGCATAGGGCCGGAGGCCACACATAGGCCAGAAGTGAGGCTGTCAGTGCAGGACCGTAGAGGCACATAAAGTCGTGGCAGTCAGGCCACGGACAGGGACGTAGATATGAGCGTGAATGTGATAATGTCCTATTCCCATGTTGATGGGCTAGGAACTAATAATGTACTATTGCCATGTTGAGGGGCTATTGAAATGATAATGTGTTATTGCCCTGCTGAGGCGCTAGGGGAGTGCTAAGGTGTATGACAATAGGAAGGTGATATTGAGAGACTGCGGTGCCAGTGAATTATTAATGTGCTATTAAGACCCTGAGGGGAGAGGCTGAGGCCGAAGTGCCTTTAGGAGTAACTACCGGGTTGTGGATCCGAGGGAGAGTGTGTGTGAGAATAAGGCCGTTGTACGGCAGTTAATTTCAATAATATAATGTATGTAATTGCGCTATTATCTGTATAATTATGTTTAATAAATGTGTGAGTCTGATGGATTGTTCTGTTAAGTGATAAACTTGTTTGTTCGTGATTGTTGTCCAGTCATAACTTACTTATTACATCTCCCAGTCTGGGATTTGTGACAGTGGGGTGCTACGGCTCCGAAAGTCCCGCTCCCCTCCCCCGGCTGTGGAACCTCCAAAAAAAAAAACCCAACAAACTGGCCAAATGAACTGAACAGTACTGACCCCATTAACAATAAAAGCTGCATTCTTGGTGGTCTGTGCAGACAAAGCGACCACCGGGTAGATCATCCCACCAACTATGCAAGAAGCCATACGAATATACGAACAGAGACGCGCTTCCATAAACTCTAGCTTATCCTTTTGCCCTACTTAACCTGCAGTATCGAAAGCGCGAAACAGACGGAGTAGGCGCTACGACTAGATATTTGTTTGCATGAAAACAATGACGTAAAGTAACTACGGAGAGGATCTGGACAATTTTCAGTCAGAGAAGGTCCCGTGAGATCTACAAGAAAGTTCTCCAAGCTACCGATTCGTCTTTGTAGAATTTCAGAGACAAAAATAGTTCCTGAAGAAGCGCAAAGCAGTTTGCACTGAAAAGAAAAAAAAAAGAGGAAAGATGCCTACACTCTTAAGAGACAAGGGCCCTGCGAATGGTAACGATAACACTTGGTTCACTGCGTGCAGATGATCTCACTTTACTTGCAAGTAAGTTAATAAGACAGTGCAGGTGGTACTATAGCAGACACCGTTCTTTGCAAAGAGGCGTCTGGTGATAGCAATTTAGCACGCACAAATTTGGTTTAAATTTTTAAAATATGTCTTGAATTCAACCTGCTTTAATTGGTGCAAAATACAAAATGTCCAAAGGGCTCCGGCGAAGAAACATACGTATTTTGTCTCAACATATTTGTTCAATGCCTATCAGACCCAGGAAGCCGAGTGATGTAAGCAGGTGAGAACTTAAAGCCGGGAGATCACGACAATTGGCTTAGCCACTTGAAGTATTTAAGTGCCCGGAGACATCCCAGAAAGATCACTTGTACAGATTCATCCTTGTTTTGTCTTCGTACCCAGCTCATTGTCAAACATGCTTGACTTTCCAGTTGGGTGTATATAAATAATACTCATATGGTGCAGTTCACTGACTGCAGAAAATGTGGCGCTAATTCTTGGCCGAAATGTAAAATGAGGACACAATCATGCACCTAAAAGGCTCTGGGAACGGAAAAGTTTTGTAGCTGCAAGGAATCAGGTCAGCTGGGTCAAGGTGAGAAATAGTTTTCAACCACAGCAAAGTAAGCACGAAAGATTCTTTTCATTGCTACTGGTTGAGCAAATTGTGCAGAGTAATAATGAAACTATGACGAAATCCAGCCATTGCCAGATTTAGCGTTTGCAATAATCCAGAGGGGAAACTAAAAAAAACACAAATAAAAAAACAACTCTCAAACATTCACAGAATTAGGCACCAATGATTCTGTCTCCGGTTGGAAAATATCAGGAACACGGTGGTCTAGGGGCAAGGTTCTCAGCTCTCGTGCCGAAGATTCCGGGTTCCATCCTCGGTCGATGCAGGCATGTGGAAATTGTTTTTCGGCGGAAAAAAATCTTGTCCCTAATCCTCTGGTACATAGGATCGAGCACCTACTCTTCTCGGACCAGGATGGAAAATTGAAGAGCGTTTTTCCAAAACTGGATAGGTCAAATTTTGCAAGAGTTATGGCCTCTTTCAGATATTCATTCAAAACTACTGTGAGACGCGGTGTGAGTCTTCATTTGACACTTGATACATCCGGCCTTTATCTTATCTCCGGATAAAGACGGGGCACAGCAAGTTTTAACTGAACACTTACACCGCGTCTTACATGAAATTTTGAATGACTATCTGAAAGGAACACTAACTCCTGCAAAATTTGACTTACCAGTCTTGGAAAACGCTTTTCAATTCGGAGGGCCCGTGTGCATGTTGCGCAATTTAAAGATACCTCGGCACTTGAAAGTCGAGAAGAGCAGGACGAGCAAGACCGCTGCCGGTCAAAATTCTAAAAACCTAATCTCTAACCCCAAAAACACATAGAAACAAGACCAAGAAAAACAAAAACCAGAGAAGTGAGGTGTAAATGCCAAGGGCAGGGAACTTGCTAAAATAAAGAGCTGAACACACAACCCTCCAAAAAGTACGCCTCTGGTTATAATCTCGAAAGCAAATACCATGACAGAAAAATAAAGGAAAATAACTAATTTGGGGCGTTACAAACCTAACAACTTTGCTCACGGGGATATCAAATACTGAAATGCAGCAGCTAGTGAGGGTTGAGCCTAGTGAAATGGCAAGTATACAACCCTATAACTTGTGTTATTTCATGCAAGAGGACACTGGTTTATTCGTTCATCAGAGTCTGCAATTGTTTTGGATGAAAAACATTTGGGGAAAGGAGGGGAGCAGTTGGTCCAGGACTTCACGTGAGCGTTTGCTATTGCCAGTCGAACATTTTAACACTTAAAAACTCCATGCCTATAACATGGCAGATGAAGACGGTAGTATTTTTACAAATTCGCAGGTTCGAACTTCAGAGAAAAATCTATTTCGTGGAATTAAAAATGCACAATCCACATAACTTTGGTCGGAAATAAAAAATAAATACACAAAATACGAAATGTTTCAAGTATCTGTGAGTCACGTAATGAAAGGCTTACTTGATTTTCAATGGGTGACTCATCAGAGTGTAACTATTACCCATCAACAATACTGTATTATTCATTCCTATTGCACATTATCAACCATCAGTCTTGACCGCATTTTCTTGTCAAAGCAATAGCACTGACTGTAGTCCAGAAAAAAATGTTGAAGAACTGAATAAACAACAACTGAAAGGAAATAACCATACTTATTATGTCAGTTTTAATTTGTCTCTTACACAGCAACTTTCAGGCTGCAAGTGAAATATTTTTTTTAAATTGTAGAATATTTTCTTTTTAAACTATAAAATCAGCGACTGGCAGCCAGGAGGTTTTGCTACTGTAAACACTCACCTTTGGCACTAATAACTTGTACTAAAAGCGTTGGTAAAGTCTTGAACATGAAACGATTTACAGCTGTTTACAAACGGCTTGAAAGCTATTCTTGTAAACTCACAGTAACTATTAACTGATTAGTGACAAGGCAAGGTTTGTTCAGAGATTACGATACACAGAAACGCAAATTCTAAAGCGCAGATTTGGTACTTAGCAAGATATTCTCGTTCGATCCGAGCTGTAGAAAACTGTCAAAAGTTATTCTGGCAAGTCTGAAGTGCACCTTTCAGTTTTGTTTATCTGGTGACAGTCAAGAGAGTACAGTATTGGAATGTAGATAAACGCTTAACGCATTGTCTCCTAAGCGATCGAGAGGAAATCTATTTCAAGGCCGGAGATCACTTTATGGCATTGCAAAGAGATGCGCCTGCGAAAATATAAAACATGATAAAAACTCACGTAACTAACTGCCTTGTGCACTAACCAAGCGCGATCAAAATATTGATGTCGAATCTCTGCAAAGATGTCCGTCTCCATCTTACATTTAAAAACCTGTTATAGTTTTAGTTGTCATTTTCTGTAGGTAAGGAGACTATCGAGAACTCTGTGTGGGCTCAGTGAGTTGTTCTGAATCACTAGATAACAGCTGGGGGCAACTGTGCTTGGGGGTTGAGTTCAGCAAACAAAATTATCCCAAATTATAAATAAAAATGCGACTGTATTCCAAAACCAGACCTCAATACCGCTTCCTTTTCAGTAATAATAATATGTGTGCACGTGTATCCTTCAGATTCTGGCAGAATAAAGGGATTAAAAAAAAAGAGGGGGCAGGAGGGGTGGGTGTAAGAGGTTAGCAGAACATCTAAGAGTTAGCCGCGGCAGGGTAGACTTGAATGTACCTGAGAAAATATACTACACACTAGGTAGTTTAAAGACAGAATGCCTAAGGGAAGGGAGATAACTGGCCAGCGGTGTATAATCGACCATAGCGATAACGCCTGAACTCTATAGATAAAAAAGAGTGGTTTATGTGGAAATAATTATATTGATATATAGTATTGAAAATCTCCCCGTCAAGCATATATTTATGGGTGCCCTGCTTGAAGGTAATGTGAAGAATCGGACGCCGTGCGTCATAAGGTATCCTCGGAAAGTTTTCAAATCTCTACAAAAGTCGATCTTTAAGGTAGATTTGGGGATTTCAGGGAAAAGTATATGGGTCTGCACTTTGTCCACTACTGTACTTTCAGTTGATGAATTTGTTAAGCAGATACAGTCTCGCTTGTTCTGTCAGAATTCTGCAAATTCCGTGAAATTCTTTCGCAAAAAAAATAACTTCCTGAATTTGTGTAGGCCAAAATTTAATGAAGCCATGAGATACGAATACAGCGCCGGAGAGATATACTTTTTTGAAGTTAAAAGGTTAGGAACTACCAACATACAGGGATAACTGGCCAGTGGAATGTCTGTAATGTTATTTTTTAAAGCCACAAACCGTTTAGTCATATGTGATAGCTGATGCCTGTGGAATGGGAATGGCTGGATATTTGAGTCACTGTGACATCCATGATAGGATGTCGGTAAATTTAAGGGCACAGAAATGTTCATGTATGGATGTTTGTGAATATTGATGGTATCAGTGAGCAAAACACAACAGCCGCAATAGCTCTTTCCTCGTCCTCGTTCGTTTATAAGTAAAACGCCTTAAAGGTTTATTGTAATCTAGAAACAGAAAAGTCGGGCACTTCGACATCCTTAGAACAAAAGCCATTCAACGACACTGAGTCATCCACTCCAAAGTGCAGGATGGTCCAGAACGCCTTCAGATAAAGTAACATGACCTTTCTGGAAGTGTACTCGACCGAATAAGACTTATACTAGGGAAGAAACAATTTTGATAACATATTTCTGCTGGTGTTTTTTTCCCCCATACATGTCATACAGACAGATCATTCCATGACTTGCTACAGACTGCACGCTCCACTCGTTTTTCAATCTCGTGCCACTCGATATATTTATTTATTTATTATCATTAATTCGTATCATAATGTGCCCGTTTCAAATCCAGTACGGATATCTTTCAACTTGTTTTTAGCAATATGCATTTTTAAAGATATTGCTTTTTCTTTTATTCTTTTTGTGATTCCTACATCCCACACTGCTCTCCTCCCTCGTGCAACCACTGGATAAAAGGACCTCGTACCTGGAGCCTGACAGGTTACTGACCCCCATCCCCTCACTGTGTCTGCGCTATTCCGTCAGACTTACAGTACACTAGTACAGCCCACGCAACCTTACACAGGAGAAAGCGTGTGGCAGACAGCAGGAGCGGATAGGGAAGTCTGAAGAGAGATATCAAAACTATGACAACCCTTGGCCTGGCCAAGAGCTCTGGAGTAGGCCCTGGACAAGTGTGAATGATGAAACACCGGCTGTAGTACAAGTGGCTATTTCTGGTGGCATCTCCGTCTCGGAATGTCTTGATATAATGCACACAAGATAAGAATGTTTGCAGGTCAGAACTAATTAGAGAGATTAGGTTAGGAACACAACAAACACAGGTCTTGTCTGAAGATTACAGGACGGTGGTATTGCCTGGTCGCGGTGATGACCCTCGGGTATGACGGTCCACGTTACAACACTGTAACTTCTATCAGAGTCGTTTTCATTCAACCACGTTTGTGTGTTTGGTAATAATCATTTCAAGCAGAGTTGCCTGTACTTGGGATTCCCCCCCCCCCCCCGCCCCCAACATCTTGGGATTTTAGGACTTACATTTTGGGATCTTGGCATTTTTACAGATTTTGGGATTTTTCTTTTTATTGCGGACTATATTTTGCCAATATTTCTTTGTAAGAAAGAAAGAAAAATCATAAAATTGCTCTTAACAAATGGCCTAAAGGGGAATTTCAGATTGCCGATGTGAGAGGATCTTTTGCCTTGTGTGCGAGCTAATCACTGTACTCTTAGTTTAAAGTTGAATATGCATGCACAACGAAAATGCAGACTTTAAAAGTATTTTGTTTTTATTGTTGAGGAAACAAATCTTGGGATTTTTTAGAGGAGATTCTTGGGATTTTTAAAAATCTTCAACCGCAAAGCTGTTCCAAAGATTCACACTTCTGAAATTTAACGAACATTCAAACAACAATTACAAGTACCCTTGCATTATTCATAATAATAATAATAATATATTGCATTTATATAGCGCCCAACCCCATCGATGACAAGCTCTGGGCGCTTTAACAAACTCTTACACACACACACACACACACGCACACACAAAAGAAATTCAAAAATATTTACTATTGTTGCTGCCGAAAAACACCTAGCCTAGTTTGTCTGAAAGAAATGGGTCTTCAGATGGCGTTTGAAAGAACCAATGTCATTAATTTCCCTGGTTGTCTTTGGAAGAGTGTTCCAGATGGTAGGGCCAAGAAATGAAAAGGACTTTTCTCCTACAGTGGACAGATTCATTTTAGGTACTTTCAATTTTGTAGTGTCAGATGATGATCTTAGTTGACGAGATGGAACATGGTAATCAGTTAAATCAACTAGGTACGATGGAGCAGTATTATTGACACATTTGTGACAAATGGATGACAATTTGTACATTATTCTTTTCTCAACTGGCAGCCAGTGCAAACTCTGCAGAAGTGGCAGTGCTGAATCTCTTTTCTTTTTCTTCAAAACAAGTCTCGCTGCATTGTTTTGAGCAATTTGGAGTTTTCTAATATTTTTTTGTGAAATTCCAGCCAGAAGGGAGTTGCAATAGTCAAGCTTTGAAAGTACAAAAGAATTTACTAAAACAGCCGCAGTTTCAGTTGAAATAAGATGTCTGATTTTACCGATTTTCCAGATTTCCATGTATAGAATGCGAATGAGGTGACTAACCTGAGATGACATAGAAAGATTTGAATCAATGTAAACCCCTAGGTTTTTTACTTTTTTTGAAATTTCTATTGAATTAGTGCCAATTATCATCTCAGTTCTGTCCACTTCTTGCAGAACCCGCTCACGGCCTAATAAAATAACCTCAGTTTTATCCTCATTTAGAGCCAGTTTGTTTTGGTTCATCCAGCTTTTAATTTCTGTTATACAGTTTCCAGCCTGCTGCAGAAGGCTGTCAACATCGCATGGCAAGGCAGAACTGTAGAGCTGGGTATCATCAGCATAGAAATGATATTGTAAATTAAATTTCTTTATTTCATGTACAAGTGGAATAGTATAGATAGTAAACAAAATAGGACCAAGCACTGAGCCTTGTGGTACGCCATACTGAAGCGCATAGGAAAAAGATCTTATTTTGTTGGTTACAACAAATTGGTGGCGATTTGACAGATAAGATTCGACCCATTTAAGGGCGACCCCTCTGATTCCAAACGATGTTTCTAGCCTTCTGAGCAGGATTTCGTGGTCGATGGTGTCGAACGCTGCTGATAGATCCAACAAATTTAGCAGAGTAATATTTCCAGAATCTGCCTTTACTAATATGTCATTCATGATTCTTAATAGTGCAGTTTCAGTACTGTGGTTACTTCTGTAAGCAGATTGAAATGGTTCCAACAGGTCATTATTTCTCAAATGACACATTAGTTGTTGTAATATCACCTTTTCAAGGATTTTTGAAAGAAAAGGAAGGTTTGAGACTGGTCTATAATTTTTCAACATGTTTTGATCAAGAGTCGTTTTTTTCAAAAGTGGTGTTACCCAGGCTGTTTTAAAATAATCAGGTCATTATCCACAAATGAACAGACCAACAGGCAGAAAGATGGACAGGCGGGCGGACAGAGGAGCAGACAGACAGACAGGTTAACGAAATTTTAGTTAAGTATTCAGTAGCACTGCAATAATAATCCAAAAAACCAACAAAAATCTGTTCATTTCACTCATTTCAGATCGGTATTGATAATACACGGTTCTGTCAAAGTATCTGTCGGCGATAAGCATTGAAGTCCGGGCGTTACTAGAATGCACGCGGGTTGTTGGTTCATGCGCCGGTACTTACAAGTGACTGTACTGCTGTGGTGATATGTGTGGAATGTATCAAGGTGAGACTTGAGGGTTCAATAGCTCTAACTTCCCCTGCATGTGACCTCTTTGTCTTGAAGAGTTCAGTGGGCGGTGTCTCACTGCTGTGATAAAGTTTGTTATTACAAGACTGTCCAGACAAATACTAGGCCAGAGCTACAGAAATACCAACTAAAATGAGACACTCACGAAAACGAAATCGGCCAAGCACAGTTCGGCATTATATTGATATTGACCTACATTGAACAACCGTACTGGCTAGGATAGAACTCTACACTATTTTGATGCACTCCCGTTCTACTCCCGTAATAGCTAAGATCCCAAGCTGATCCTTTTATGTGCTATGACTTGCTACGTGGCCTTCATCCTTTTTTCGATGTCTCACTTCCTGTGGCGCCAAATTCAAATTTAGGCATAAAGATTTTTTTCATAGGATGTGTTCAGATGTTCTCATCTACTTATTCAGTCAAGAAACAGTCTGCAATAGCAGGCACTCACTGCTCTAATCGTAATACATCCTTATTTATAAACAAATAATTTTGCATGTGACTATTTTAAATCACGTTTCATAAGTTCTGGACACAGATGTCACTGGTTGGCCGCTGGAAGGTTAAACGCCTTGTCCAGCACTGTCCTTTAAGATTTGTCACAAAGTAAAACTATCCCGGTCATTACTGCTGGTTACGTCGCCATGAGGTCAGGTACTAAAGCCATCCAGGGTCAGAGCGGTTGATAACGGTGTTGACAATGTCCACTTGTTCTGTGGACGCCATGAATATTCCACCAGCGATGATTACCCAGCATGCTCTCCAAGTTGTAAGCGCCACTCAGTCATTGTCCTGGGACCGGGGCGGCAAAGCAAGGGGTTTTCAACTATGGCAATGGCCAAGACATTCTCTGGTTCGGGGGCGGGGGGGGGGGGCAACAACGGTATAATGATGACAACAATAATAATTTCTCTCTCTCTCTCTACGCCATCCACTGTACATGACATGTACAATGGATGACATTGTGTGCATCTCTCTCATTGTCTGTGTTTAAATGAATGTGTGTGTGTGGGGGGGGGGCAACAGACGAAAGAGAGAGAAAGTGGTAAAGTGAAAGAGAAAGAAAGAGGGAAGTGAGATAGACAGACAGGCAGGCAGGCAGGCAGGCAGGCAGACAGACAGACAGAGAGGGAGTAACAATATTTTCTTCTTCCATTTTCTTTCTTAAATTTTATCGGGGTGGGGCTTATAAAGATAGTGATCAGACAAGAAAACAGTTGAAAACCACTATTACAAGATCTGCCATGGTGCGCATAGCGTGGCAACTAACCGAGCAAATACATCCGGGCCACTGCGGGTAAACCTAGAGAAAACTGTCAAACGCTAAATACGCCCATCTTTCATTCTGGCACTTAATCTTGCTCTTGTGTCATTGGCACATTCCTTAGCGACAACACGAGCAACATTCTGACATTTCTCTGTCTTACAGTATCCCAGTGACCAAATAATCACCGGCCGCTCCTTGTCAAGGAAGAAGACACTGAACGGCATGCTTTTTCAATTCATCTTGTTGTTGATGCAGCCACTCTGTCACAAATACATTCCACTGTGACATTTCGTATCTTCAGATAGGAAACTGCCCATTTTACTATTCAGGACCACTGATTAACATTCTTAAGCATGTCTAAACTGGCACAGCATTTATGCAGGTCACAACGTATGCAGTGTCTTTGCAGAAAATATTACAATGTATACTGATCGTTTATCATACCGGCATTAACCTCTGCTACACCTTCCTTTTACTAGGCATTGGGTGAAAACAGGAGTGCCAGTAATATTATTTACGTGGTGAACAACTGACGTCATCGCACCATGACCTTCACATGTCATTAATACATCTGACAAACAGATATCTATACATCTTTAGTGGGAGTCTGTCCTTGGCTTTGATCATCAACTCCCGGTAAAACATGTTGACGTGTTGACGGAAGTGTCATTAAAAAAAAAAGAAAAAAGAAACCATTGGAGTGACGTAAACATGTGCGGGAATTTGTTAATCTTTTTTTAAATCTTATTATGACAAAAATAATAGTGGCGGGAGTAATTCATTGTGGTGCAATTTTGACCCTTTTTTTTTGCTCAATGACAGTTTCAAAAATCATAAAATTAATTTTCTTAGGTGTCAACTAATCCAGCCCAATCGCTTTTGTATCGATCGATTGTGTTGATTCAAGTTTCAGGTATTTTGAAATAAAAATTGTAAAAAAGTAAACTACAATGATCTTTGTTTTGGCTCCCTGTAGTAAGCCCACCGCACCGGAAACGATGTATTAATACGCGTTCAGTTCGGTGCGTTCAATTTCCCTACCAGAAATGAGTGCGTAGTGCTCTGATGCGCATGAAATCTGTTAGTAGTAAGACTGTAGAATAATTATGGGAAGCTTTCTAGACCAAAAAGAGAGAGAGAGAGAGATGGTACGGTGGGCTGACGGTGGGTTCACAGGTTTATCCCGGTAATGCCGGGAACTTCATCTAGTTAAAAAAAAAAAAAAGTCCTAAATTTCAATCTCAGTAGGCCTACAAGATTTACTGCCCATTATGTCCATGGCGACTCTGCGACGTCTTGAAAGATGTACGGACAAGTTCTAAATGATGCAATCTGAAACTGTTGAATTTACAATGTCGTCACTGCTCAACGACAATGGCATATGTCAGACTTATGCCGAAAGGCAGCTGACGGGTTCATTGCATTCCTGAGCATGAGAGCTATCAAATAATAATTAATATTATAGCAAAAGAAATGCACCAATTGGAAAATGTAATAACCCAATAGAATCACAATGGCACAAGTCACCGAGGAAAAGAAACTGGTTTTTCTTAATATTTGTATTTGTATTTGTGTACTTCTTTAATTCTATATGGGAAATTTGCCTTAGTGCCATTGCAGCCCAGTTACAACCGGAGCAGACACGTCGTCGCCACAGTGCAGTAATATTTCAAAAGTGTCAAAAATGTCTCATGCCATTAAAATAAAGCAATGACGATGAAGTCCTCTATTTAAATTTCTCAATGTGTTGTCTCAAAAGAGATCTGCGAAAATTATGTACGATAGCAATGACGCCTCCAATAACAATTTTTAAATTTGAGACACATTTCACAGTCAGAAAATGGTTACATAATATGAATGAGGTTGACGTGATCTTTTGACAAGTTTTCAGCAAAGCAAATACTTGTACAATACAGACCACGGTCTCCGCTTTCAAGCTGGCGACCCCCTTCAAAGGTACCAGGCCCCTGTCTCGATGGCCGTGCATATAAAATGTGTCACTAATGTAAACAGACTTAACAAAACACATGATAAGCTAATGAAACAAGAAACTTGAGAATCGTGCCATGTCAGTTGTCGCGATGTGGGTTACATGGGGATATTTCGACTGACACTCTTTCGAGGTCCGCTCCCACAATCGACGAACACACAAAAATAAATACTTGCACTCTAGAAACTAAATAAATCAATTGCTTTCAATTTTAGCAGAACTGTAGAGCAGTTTAATTACAGGAATTAATGTAACAAATATAATTATAAATATATATATCAATTCAAAGGCAACTGAATCTAACTAATGGCACTACAGCTTTTATAAAGACTAACGAATTCAATCTAACTACTTGCAGGTCATATGAGTTATATGGCGAATAGAATCCGCGCACGTGGCGACGGATATAACAGTTTAAATTCTATTAATTCAATGAGACATGTTATGATGTGGACATTTCCTCTAGACACGCCATGGAGAATACTTGTACAACCATGCGTTGTCTGGCGGTAGCTCTGAAACTGTCTTCAAAAGTAAGTAGAACGGTTCACTTTCATCATTACAAATTAGTATAGACTCTCACCATGCGGCCCTCACTGGGAGTGAGAGCGCTGGATGTAAACGCTGTGGGTTTATATCAAACCAAGTAGCTTAGGCTCTGGAGCTTTAAATCAGGCCCCTCACAATGGACTGCTCAACTGCGTCTCTATGTCTCTCATCTGGCTGAGGACTATCGCCGTCCACCTCGTAAATGGATTGTCTACATGTGGCCCAGAACTAAGTTCTGTATGGCCTTAAATACTGGACTGCATCTGCAGCTTACCGTCTAATTCCTGGATTGTGATTGGTGCAACCACTTCTAGCTCAGCTGCCGAACTGAGTTATTTTAAGTAACAGCCCTACGCAACGACCTTGGGTCGACATCAAAGGTCGAATTACTTCAATACAATATAATATAAATTTTATAGCAATAAATTCTTAACATGTTCAAAACCCCGAGCTTTTACTCTGGATCACGGTTTTTCTGTACGTCAACAGACGTCTCAATAACATTTAATTCCTACTCACCCCTTCCCTCTTTACTAACCCTAGTTCAAAACACGAGATACAACAAGTGCTCAGTCATGCACACCTACGCTGTCCATCTATCCTTCCCCACCTTCTGTCTATCTATCAGGGAAAAAATTGTTCAAAACAAATTGTTTACGAGACCAGCTCAAGGCCAAGTTATGCTGGCTCGTACAATAATTACGTTTCTAAAAATTACTTACTGCTCTCGCAAAAATTTACTCTTATGAACCAAATCTGCTCTTGACATCAGTGTTACAACATTGAAACCGGTGGTGTTTTTACCACGCTGTCTTTGAGCACATGAACAATCTAGGTTATCGTCAAGTGGGAAGCCATTTCTGAAACGGAGCAGCACTGAAATAGGTGTGATAGGTCTCTCTCGCGCTCTCTCTCTCTCTCTCTATCTCTCTCTTGTTTGTGTGTGTGTGTGTTTGGGCGGGGGCGGGGGCGGGGGGTTCATCTAAGGTAAAGAATCGCTGGAATTGACCGAGGCACAAAGATTTATATGAAATATTGAAAACTGAAACTGAGAAAACTTATCCATAACAAAACACAGGGCCGGGCCAAGACCGTTAGAGCCCTAAGCACTTACACGATTTTGTTGCTCCCAGGTACACTTAGCTGCTGTAATTCAAAAAATGGAACAAAAATAAACCATTAATTTTTTTTTCTTTTGAAGCGAGTCTTAGCCGCACAAAGGCCACCGGATTCCGTCACCGAGCCACTAGGCGCTTTAGGTGAGAAGAATTGCACTATATAAACGGACCGAATCTAGGTGGGCTCTGTGTGCAGTTGTTGAAATTATATAGTGCAATTCTTCTCACCTAAAGCGCCTAGTGGCTCGGTGACCGAATTCGGTGGCCTTTGTGTGGCTACCCTTATACGCCAGTAAATACTTTTAGTTTTTCATTTATTGTGTGTGTGTGTGTGGGGGGGGGGGCTTTTTGTGGACTCTGATTCATTTGCACCATTTTCAGTTTTGCACCATATGGCCCATGGTAAATGCGGCAATGGAATAATTCTGTGGTGTCCCGCCCCCACCCCCCACCCCCCAGCCCCCCAAAAGCACGTCCTTATTTTGCTTAATGGTTAATCCAGCCCTGTATAACATACAATATAACAGAAATTTGAGGACAAGAGACAGGCTGCAATATCGTATGTTTCTGATAGGTATAAAATAATGTCACTGTGAAACAGGCTCAAGGAAGGCAATACCATCTTAAATACTAAAACTATGCAGTAGATTCAAGGCTCTCTCAATGATCGGAGATCATGGGAACAGTGAAAACGACAATGAGATTACACATTTACAGACAACAGGAAGCCATGAAGAAGACAGTGATAATATATTTTGCAGGGATACAAAAGCCATGAAGTGGACAGCTGGAGAGCGTATTTATCACAAACAAGAAAGGTGTGAAAGAGATAGTGAGATAACTTGTTTTTAAAACATAGGAAAGCTGTGGAGGCAATAACAGATTAGCGCATTCATCTCCGTTCAAAAGTCAAAAGGCATAGGGTGTTTTCCATGCTAATCTGTGAGCGACTTCACCTTCCGTAAGAGCACTTCAGACCCTGTAACAAGGGAGACGTAATCATGATGGTTACTTCATTAAATACCTTCAAGAGTTTGCAGATGAAAGAGATATTAGAGTTGTCGGACCTGACCTAAGCCCTCTGTTGATGTTACGGGCTGTTCAAGAAGAGTTCAGGACTTGGTCAATGCTTTGTGGACCGGAAGCGAACAGATAAAAACAAAAGGATTATCCGGCTCAAGTTGAGTGTTTCACAAACTACTTGATGTCAGACCAGCCAAAGTTTTGCCATTCATAACGTGAGGGTGGCCGTGCGAGCATATCCTCCACCTCTGCTTCCTGTTCTCTAGGATTTTCTTGAGTGTTTGTTTGAAATCGGGATGATCTTTTGAAAATATGGATGGTTTCTTTCTTTCTCTCTCTCTCCCACTCTCTCTGCATTACCATCAGCGCATGTTAAATCGTCTATATATATAAACTCTCTCTCTTGGGGTAATTGTGATGGTCAAAGTTTTATGAAGCACAGGGACACATTTAGTGATTTACGCCACTTTTCCAGCTGTTCCATAAATATAAAATCGCTTTATCATTTGTTTTATTTTGTGTGTAAAACCTTCCCACCCTCACTCGCCTTATCAAAGGCGTGGCACATCGATTAATGACATCATGAGACCTCCAGATGTTTGGACAATTGTCACTTGCTGGTTTCAGTAAAACCAGTTTAATACTCATAAAGGTGTCAGTTTTATGTTATGACCAATTTTCAATATTATCTGTATTCTGTCTGGTATGCAGTTGACTTTTGTATACTTACGGACAAGAGCGTGAGCAGAATGTCGTAGAGACCATGTAAAATGAAAACGGGAGAAATTCTTTATAAATATTTTTACGACATAAACGTGAATAAGGTGAACACTTTCTGGTTGTCTGTCTTAAAGAGAAAAACGATGAAAAAAATCTAAAACGTTCAAAATGTAAAATTTACATGCAGTTGCCATATTGAATATTTAAAGTATTTCCAAGCGGTCAAAGTTATCATTTTCAACTAGGTTATAATAAATAAATCTCCCGACAGCTGCGCCTCTTAAAACCAGGGGTTCGCACCTTGCAACAAGTCATTGCATTCGCTGACAATTCCATGGTATACTTTTAGGATAGTTCAAACCGTACACATTTTTTAAAATGTATAATTTGATGGAGAACTAGGTTGACAAGCTGTTAAATTTTTAAAAAAATCTGTAATGTATGCACAGCCGCATAAACGCATGGGCCCCCAGGACTTTAGGGGACCCCATGCATGCAAATTTACATTGTTTCTTTTTAAAACTGGGAAGAAAGTCCATATAACTTGTCCGGGATCCCACAATGATGTTAAGACATCCCTGAATCTATGCGTATCCTGCAGGTTTGGGAACATCAAAAATTTATACATATTTAAAAAATATTAATGTAACTGAAATTTGCTTTGACAGTACAACATAATGTCATTTTGAGACACATTCCATCAGAGAATCCACATCTTGACATAACGTATAGGCATTAAAAAAAAAAAAACATTGTTGATAAAGAGGGCCCGTAATTCATGTTTCTGATGCCCGAGGCAGACTTTATGGAGGCTGGTTTTTGTTACATGGTGAGGGGTGGATAAGCTTTTTTAAAAGTCAAACTGACCTCGTCATTGGACCTGGGTTAAGGTCAGAAAGTTTTCTTCATACATTGTGAACTTTGAGAAGCAAACACACGAAACAAGAACAGCTTAACGACTGTGGAGTGAATTCTGGGGTGCGACATTTTCATTCAAGCTGCTCCAGGCCACGAAAATAAAAAAAAGAGACGAAAAGGAAGGAAAAATTATTTGTCTAATTTTCCAAGTTTCTCCCACACTCAGAGAATCAACAGTTTTTTGTTGTTGTTTTTTTTAATCAAGAACAAAAAACGAAGTTGTTGGCAAAATAACAAAAACAGAGTGTACTGCAAATCTGTTAATTTTATATAGTCTTCTCCTTGAAATGATCTGACATTATTTTATTGAAATTTTTTTCCATCATAGCGTTCCTTACGTAGATGTCAGTGAGGAGGCACAGAAAAGAATCTGGAATCCCCCTGGTTAGATGCAATATGTTTGTAGATCAGATAGTGAATGAGCAAGAATTTTCTGCCCCATGGCCTTGTATGCATTCCAATTGCCAGTAGTATGAACTAATAATTCTGTACTATAATAGCAAGAACAACAGAAATGGTTTACAGGTTCTAGACTTCGAGCCATCTTCCCAGTTTCAACACATGAGACAGACAGACATCACAGTTATAAATTGGCAAGGATTCGAAATATTTACCAAAATTCACTTATAATACTTGACTGTTTTACAACAATGACCCGATTTAAGACATCTTGGAGGGCGCGTGGAACATCTGTGCAAAACCTTTGCGACCGCCGTGCATGCCAATGTCTATTCCTGTTTTAAAATTAAATCATGGGCCGAGTAAGTACATGTACTCTCATTTCCATTGGCTGTTGTTAAGGCACCCCAAGCGTTTGGCGATAGGGGCGCGTACGTATATGAACATGTACCTATCCCAAACCCCGTCCTTATCCTCAATGCTAAATCGTATCGAATCCCTAACCCTGCCCCCCCCCCCCTATCCTTGCAACCAAAAAAAACAAGAAAAAAAAACAAGGAAAACAAAAATAAAATCTAAAAGAATTAATTCAGGCTGATGTTAGGAGCATTTCGGGAGGAGCTCTCTAGCTCTGAAGTCACAAAAGGCTTTAAAATACGCACCCCTAGGGCAAAAAAAAAAAAAAAACAACTTGGAGAACGTACGTACTTCTAACAACTTTGTTTCAAATTTTCATAATCAAACCTACTGGACTTTAACCTTGCCTGATCAATTACAAATTCAAAAGGATACAGGTAAGAGAAGAGGATTCATTATGGTGCGCACAGAAACAGTTTGCACGGTGCAAGCATCCTGTGAAGATTTGTGACTTTTAAATCATCCGCCAGCCTTGTATGGGTGGGCTGAACTTCACAAAAACTCTTACACACGTCTAACCGGCTGTTACCTGCGCCATCGTAAACCATTTTACTATTGTCTAGAGAGGCTGTGGACGTGGCTGTTGTTACGCAAAAACTACTCGTTAAAAGAAACAAAATGGTAAAAAAAAGAGACGAGCGGGAGGAAGGCAGTGGGGCGATGTGGAGTAGAGGAGGGGAAACAGTCCTATGTAGACGTAGTCCATAAATCAGGGTCTGTCCAGGTTTTACGGCTCTTGTCGCCACAAAGACACGATCATGTACTAATATATTATCGACGTCTGACATAGAAAATTACTCTTTCCATCGTGTCAATGAAGCCGATTTTGCAAAAGGCGCGCAGCCCAAGGTCCCCGGGGACAGGCCAGACAACAGCTACCACAGCGGTGACAGGCAAGAAAGAAGCAGAAAAAGAAATGCAAACTCAGCTAGCTGTCAGGGAGGTCGTGATTGAATGGCTGAAAGAACCAGCACCTCTGTCTTGTGGACTCCACTTGAATTTCATCGTGTGGGAGGTTCAGCCTTCGATCTTTTCTCTTCCATATCCCGTACCACCCCCCCCCCCACCCCCTTTTCAACAGTTTTTTTTCTTCACCCATATCTTTAGTTTCAGGATGATGGAAAGAGAATGGTGAAAAGTTAAAAAAAACAAAAAAAAAGCAATCATAAACGAATTCTAGATAGCAATATAAACCTTATGGCAGTCCCTTGATTGTTACTTAAAGTACTCCTTGTTCCTATTTATTTGTTTTAATCCAGTGATACAGTTAACACTCAGCCTCTGTAAATGCTTGTTCAGTATGGCATTTATGACAAACCAGGCCCAGGTTAGGGACAGGGGGGGGGGGGGGGGAGAGAGAGAAGGGGACGACACATCAAAGAGAAAAAAAACACCTATTTTGACCAGGAGAGAAGATCATGACGTGATGGCAGGAGATCCCCAAGGCTCTTGACGTTGTAAATATGACTTGGTTTTGAGCGCTAGAATCCCCGACGTCGCCACTGACGTGAAAATCACACAGTGTCAGCACTTAATGTCCCCATGTTGTAAAACATGCGTCAGCGCACAGATCGTTTCGCAGTGTGGAGCTACAGCTCGACAAGAACTCCCAGACTGTCGTAAACATTCCTTAATTTATACAAAGTGACTAAATGGGTTTTGAATTTTGAGTTTTACAGCATGTCAGTTTGATAAACGATCACGCCGTGCGCTGCAAGGTTCACTGATGAGAAAGGCTTACCCTTAACACATGGACACTTGCAAGTGACCTACAAAAGGCGGGTTTCTAAAAAAATAATTAAAACTATAATAATGTACACAGAAATTGAAAAAGGCTCATAAGACAAACGCAAGCTTGTGGGTCTTCCTGGTTCCACGGGGCATGACTTGGTTTCTTTTGGGTGGTGAAATGTTCTGAAAGGTTTAGGGTCAGGTCCATGATTGTGTTTCATTTGTTGGCCCCGAAAACCTTGCACTGATGAGATAAACAGATAAATAAATGGCAAATAGGCAAAAATAAAATTGGTTAAACATAATCCCTTTGGTGAGTATCTGGCCACATGGCCAACATAGCTACCAGAACTACCTGGTTTTATATTGGGTTCAGTGACAAACTGGAGCAATATTTCAAACGCTCATTCTTTGCGAGCACAATTTTATAGTGTGATTGAAAGTTTCACGATTACTTGTGAACTGGCAGGGGAGCAATGCAATGAAGAAACACGGCCGTACAACTGCGTTTGTGAGGGTTTTCATTGGTCAGAGCCAGATACCGAGGCTTGTGCTTACGCCGACACGTGGAAGACGAGCCGTTGTTGTGATCCGGCGGCGTCAGGAAATCTTGCGTAGTCGCTGTCTGCCTCTAGTTGCGTCATCGTACTTTAACCTGAGCTTGTGCCCTGTGTCATGCCAACCTGGCCCCACCCCAACCCCAACCCCAATAACCCCCATAGAAACCCTGTGCTGCTGCATCCCACTATGTCAGAGTGATCGCTATGAGACCGTCAAAATGCGCAAGGCTTTTGACAGTAAACCTGTTCGTGACCGGCGAGACTCGGTGGAACGGTCAAGCCAAGTGATCCTTAGCCTATTTGTTTCACTAAGGACGTACATAAATGACAATGCTTTCAACATTTCTCCTTGAGGTCGGACAGGAGAAAAGGACCTATAGTCCATTCAGAAATCTGTGCGTCTCCTCCGAAATCTACAACTTTGCAGCTCTTTTTACTGAATGTACTGACAGTTAAGGTGTGTGGACTACTGGCCTTCATCACCTTAATACAATGTTTCACCCTTTGAAAGTACTGTTATCAGGAACTGGGCCAAATACCAAGCACACCAAATCTACAAATACGACTTCGGTGGAGTGTCAAAATATTTTTAACAAGGAAGAAAGAAGCAGGGAATTATAGATGCACATTGGAATACTAAAACCAGTATCCTTTACTGACAATCGTACTTCGCTGTAAAGCCAAGCTCTGAATTCGCAGAAACAGACATTCTATAGGGGTTGTTTCTTAATAATTCCATTTAATTACTACTCTTGGGCCTAGAACTCTTCAAGTCAAGCCTTCTTTAACCCATTGAGTACTGAAACAGCATTGCAGTGAACTGTTTAAGTGCTCTCTCAAGTATAGGTTTTGGTTCTCAATTACTAGTGTTTGTATATAGATCAATATCCTGATTTACATTCACATTTAGTATTTACAGTACCTGAAATGAGTGGATCTTAATAAAAATGGAACTGAGAAAATCGGGCTTTCAAAGTGTCAGTAGTCAAAGGGTCAATGGTGTTTCCCAAAAAACAAGAGTAGACAATCTTGAGATATGGATAGAAGATAATCAAGGCCAAGAGAAAGAGAAAGCGATACAAGTCGTTATTTATTGACAGAGTGCCATTTCTGAAAGGTTATCATGCCTCCAGAATGCTGTTCAGAAGAATAGCTTAAGACGCTGATTTATTTCGGTTAATCTGGACACCAAGATACATGGCTTGTGTTTGGACAAACGGGGCTTAAAGGCGAGGACCCTAGGGGATCAGGCTAAGTCCAGGAGATAGGCGCTGTGCCAAGTACTGAATTGAACTCAAAGGGAATAGCAAATGGGGAGAGACAAGGTTTATCGGTGTAGCAAAGTTTCGTACTGTCCAGTGGTCTCTCTCTCTATCTCCTTCTCTCTCTCTCTCTCTCTCTCTTTCTCTCCCTCTCTGACAGCTGGTCAAAAACTCAGGCATAGCATAATGTTGCTCTAAACCGATGCACATGACAAACGTTTCAGTACAGGTAATGTAGGTCAAGTGAATGTTTCAATACCCTAGTTGGATCTTCACATTTCCAAGTGGATGATACTTTTATTAAACTAACAATATGTGCCATTTGGGAGAGTTCTGCATGGATTGAGATCACACACAATTACATAAATCTAAACAATCTTAACATTTTTCTTGCAAGACATAATGGGCCATATTAATCCTCAGAAACATCCACATACCCTCATAATGTCATGGCTGACAAAAAGATCAAAATTAGGCTAGGACGAGTGAAAAAATTGAAATGGACATGACTGCGGTATTTTCGTCTACAAGAACCGAAATCCACCAGGTCTTTTGAATTATTATGTATTAATCAGCGGTCCACAACGATTATTTCATGGACATGCAAGGTAAAAATTCAACACTTTCAGTCAGTCAGGTATATTGGCTCCTACAAAATCCTCTCTCCTTCCCTACCATCCACCCCCCCCCCCAACACACACACACTAAGTGCAGACAGGGGGATGAGGACAGCATCTCGCCCGAACGACCAACACAGAAAAAAAAGGAGAGCACTTGTATTGTGTCCCCGGCATAGGAACAAGAGTCAATGGATATACTTTCCCAGACGTTAGATTCTCACTTTAAAGCCATCTTCTTCCAAATTCCCTAGACGTACGAATACAATTCCCCGTTACTCAAGGTTATTCAACATCCAGCACAAAATACAAAGAACATGGTTTTGTTTTTTTTTTCCAATGGCAGATCAAAAGCCAGTAGGATGTCATTACCGAGTCCTCGGCAGCAAAGGTCGCAGATCGGGGCTTACACTAGGCGGAACATCCAGAGAGCTCTACGCCCCATGAGTTTCCAGTTTTGTCAAACCATCACAGATAAAAGGTTTGCCATAAGAACTACCAGTGTGGAAACCTGGGATTAGCCAAATAATGTTGATGTTAGAAACATAAACACAATCGTAACTTTGTTCTAAACAGAGGTTTAAAAAATCCCTCGATTGTTAGTTCTCTCTTTATGTTGAGAAATATACAGTCTCGAAGAAATGGGATCGCCCCGGACAAAGCTAATGTCTTTCTAAAAATCTGGATCCAAAACATCATTTTCCAACAGCGCAATGGCCTTGTTAACTCGTCACGGCCCGCAGTGGCGACAAATTACCTGTAGGAAAGATTTTCAACCGTTTGACATTGTCATTCGATGTGGAGACTCCAGAAAGCTTGGGACATGTTGGATTGGCCCCATGCTGATGATCTCGCTCTGACAGGGATTTAAAAGTAATTTGTACCGATTTGACTGTTTCATTGTTGTCTGGGAAGGGAAGGGATTACGGGCGTCCAAGAACAAGAGAAGTCTATACAAATAGATTTGGCTCTCAGGGGATTTTCAAGCCCTGTGTGTGTGTGGACTCTGACGTGTTTCGGTGTCACATATCAGAGTTTAATACCATGTCACGTTGTTCACACGAGGACCTTGATATCACCAAAGGCCAACCCAGGCATCCGCCAGTAATACAGATTTGACATAACGCTCGTAAACCACCTGGCTAGGGAAGGAAAACAAAGTGAAAGATTTTCTACCAAAGATGTCACTGTACAAATTAGGTAATTAGTAACTCCTTTGGATCTAACATCACCATAAAACGTTTACAGAAGGGTGGTCAAATTAGAGGGTTGATTGTGTGATTGTTGGTATTATTATTATTGTGTGTATTTGAAGTAAAACATTAGACATTGAAATGGCGTAGTGAACCAATCATATTCGGGCTTTTCTAGAGTATCGTCGGCATCCTTCCGTCTACGAGAGACGATGGTGTGGCGTCCGTAGGTTGTTTAGCTGCACTTCCGTGTGTGGCTGTGCAGGCCGATTCTTGAGTGGCAATCCCTGCCACATCTGGAGCAGATGAATGATGTTTTTTGCTGGGGTTGTTGGCTGTTTTCCCTGTTTTCCTTCCGCCTCGATCGTTTAGCAGCGGCGGTTGATCTGTCTGCCTCTTCTGATGTTTTCGTGCCACGCTTGACGGTGAGCCGCCAGCCAGCTCGATCCTCAGCCTGGCCCTCCCATGTGGGGATGTCGATAAGGCAGTGTTTTAGGTCCCTTTTGCAGACGTCTTTGTATCTGAGTTTGGGTCGCCCAATTGCGCGTGAGCCCTCTGTCAATTCACCATAGAGAAGGTCTTTGGGAAGGCGGCCTGCATCCATGCGCCTGACGTGGCCGAGCCACCGAAGGCGTCTTTCGCGGAGTGTTGCGTGTATGCTTGTCATGTTGGCACGCTCCAGTACCTCAACGTTGGTGGTTCTATCCTGCCACTTAATAAGGAGGATGCGACGCAGGCATCTCAGGTGGAAGCTGTTTAGCTTTCTCTCGTGTCTCGCGTAGGTAGTCCATGCCTCGCTGCCGTAAAGAAGCGTGCTGAGTACGCAAGCCTGGTAGACGCACATTTTGGTCTTTATGGTGAGGCTTGGATTGTCCCAGACTCTCTGGTTCAGCTTGGCCATTGTCGACGCTGCTTTAGCGATCCTGCTGCTGATCTTTTCTATAGTATAACGCTAGGATAATGATACGGCTAGAACTTTTCTTTCACTTCAGTAGTTTTGTTAACAATTAATTACCACCAGCTGGTAAAAAATGCTCGCTGACAGGTAGAAATTCTTTGTTTTACTCTGCCTAACTGAAATCACGAATAGAAAAGGCTGCCTACCCCGGTTACACTAGCCTATCCCCTGGCATTGACCTTTCCCGCATGCATCAGACACAGAATCTGTTGACATATTTACCTTGGTACAGAAACGTTCATGGAGTTTCCAAACAAAGCTAATTATGGGATTTCCGTACATAACTTTTCCAGTTTCTCTAGGCATACCAATAATTAGTTGTTATAAAACCGAGCACACCGTCAAGCTTCTTAGGAATGTGTGTCTTTCTTCCCAGAGAAAAGCGTCAGAATTTCCGTACAGTAATCACAGCTTAACTGGCATGCTCTCTATACACAACGGCATGAGTTCAGAACTACGGCACCAATGAAAATACACGATGTAAGGGTGTTATTATATATTTCAACAATGTGCTAATCACTTCATTAACAAATGGGCGTTAGCGTACAGCCATTTATGTGCCTCTAGGTTGCCCACTAAAATAGTTTTATTCTACCATTTGAAACCAGTAAGCTCTACTCTGAGACAACAACATGTACTATGGCTTAGCAGCTTTAGCCACAAATGCAAACCCCGTGATTCGCACGAGTTCCACCAAATATCTTGAGTTTGGTGACACAGACCTTTTTACTCTTACGGCTGGGGGGACTGTGCACAGAGTATCCTAGTATATTATGGACTATAAACCTGACGTCTTAAATTCTTAGTATCTCTCAGAATTTAAGTATACCGATGGGGTTTGAGCAGGTGGAAACCAAGTAAAGCGTTTTGAAACAATCTTCTCAAATCAGTGGCGGGTGAACATAAATTGTTCGTCCATAATTGCAAATAGGCATACGTACACATGCGCACACAGAGACGACACATTCATAGACAATTTACTTCTGGACAACAAACGGCGATGGTGACTCCTGTGTAAAATTCCAACCTTAAACGAGCACATTCATAGATTATTATTTCACAATACAGAAATGTGGCAGTTCAAATGGATGTTGTAACAACGTATCGGTACATGGGCTTTTAGGTGGAGAGAAGGGAGAAAGTTTAAAGAAGAGACAAGAGCATTTGATGAGATGACAGTCGGCGTGGTGTATGTGGTCACTGACAACACATTACATGACACAGACAACAGTTAAAGTTATCCTGGCCGTCAATGAATCTGTTTGTGCAGCCACACATTTGACCAGTATCAATGTTGATAGAGACGGCAGCTGTCAGGACGGCCTGACCAACTGACGTATTCATATTGGCCAACTGCTCTCATCAACGATGACTTAACCCTTGAGTCCGACAGATTAAAATAATAATAATAACAACATCTTGCTGTGCGTTTGAACTACATTTGAAATATTCACAAGGGTTTCACGGCAAAACCTCCTATAGATCATGATACTGCAGAAAGCAAATGACGTCCAGATCAATTGGTAGAATGTGTAGGTTTCTAATACAGATCTGCAGCGCTTCTGGTTCATGCCACTTTTGACTCTGCAAGGCTAAATCCATTTCACTGCAACACATTGAGTTTGTGTATGTTTGCTCACAAGAAATACCCGAACTTCCTTCAGTCAATTAATGACACATAGGTTTTTAAAAAAAATTTTCATCTAGCCTTCGCATATTTGCGCCTTCTTCCACAGATACAGCCATTCCTATATGAAAAGGTACAATATGTAAGGAGGAGAAATAACAGGCGAATGGAGAGGGTGAGAGAATGAAAGTAACTGGACAATTCTAGACTATTCTATTGTTGTTGTATTTGTGATTTATAATGACCTCATAAGAGGTATCAGAGACAATGCTTGAGCCCTCGACGGGGGGTCGACAAATGAGTGACTTCAAAACAAGCGGAAATCAAATCCGGGACCTCTTGCATCCGAATTCAGCGTTCAAGCAATTGGCCACAAGCCGGCAAGTTCACTCTTTAGCCTTACAGAAGCATCTGCCAAAAGCTGACGAATCAGATGTCAAAGACTCATTTTAGCTCACACAGGCAGAAAATAGAATTTGAGGTATGTAACTAAGAATTCATACAATTAGTCAAGATTCCCAATGGCGCTACTTTCTCAAGACACACATACCTAGCCTTTATTATCTTACCTTAAAATTTCACGTCCTCACTAAACATAGATATTTCTAAAATCCCATCAGACACAAATAATAGATCATTCCATCTAGAATCAGCCTGCATCAGAGGTCCATTGGAAATCTGTATTACTAGAGACTATGGCACTCTTCGTTTTCTTATGAAAGTTTCACGAGGCTACGAACAATCTTAAAAATTGTGCCAACAGGAAACAGGATAAAATATAAGTCAAAAGTACACGGTCAAATGCCTGGTTCATGCCCTTGAGTTTTTGCTTTTCTCAGGTTATTTCAGAATTGAAATCAACGTCCATTTTTACCTGAATGGTTTAGAAGAGATAGAGGAGACAACTCTCGGAGAATCAATAATAAATATCAAAATCGTTGAACTTTGTATGGAATACTGATTATTGCTTGGGTTATTCATTAATAGATAATGCGGTATTTATTATCATTCAATCATATTTCATAGTAGAGTAACCTATTGGAGATACGTTCCATACGGGCCTAGTGAAACATGTAGCCTACATACACAGAGAAAAACAGCTGGGAAGGGGCGGGGCGGCTCACCGTCTATTCTGTTGTAATCTCTGCAAACACTGGGATCATCCACAACGGATTAACTCTGGTGTTCTTATCAAATTGAAAAAAAAATAATAATCGTTGACCCCTGAGCTTTGTCCATACTGTTTGACTGCAAACCATGAATCACATCGGTAATATGTTTTTCTTTTATTTACCTTTTTCTTCCTTTGGCCAAATGTGCGATTCAACTGTGACAAAAACTCGAGGGCAGATTAATCTTCCTGTAACTATTCTCACCTTGCCTTAACAATCTCAAAACCTTACTAGATCTAGCTAATCGAAGACTTAACTAACTTGAAATTTAGCACCCGCCACAAATGAATTAGATAAGAATTTATTTCAGGTGTTTCCAACAGTTGACCTCAATATTTAATCTTTTTCTTACTCGTAACACAGTTTCAAGAGATAAGTACACTAGCTATGTTATCTGCGTTTTGTTTTTTCACTGCCTTATCTTTATCTGTTACTTTCTGTTTCTGTCTGTCTGTCTAAGGGAAGGGGGTGGGTGGGGAGGGGGGGGTGGTTGAAGTCGCTAAGTGTGTGCTACAGCCTGTTGGTGGTTACGTATGTCGTTTTTGTTTAGTTAGGGGACCGTGGCATTTTACCTAGTAAGCTACAGCTGAACAGTGAACACATTGGTGTGTTTCTCTATTAATTGGCTTCGTAATCAGACTACTGCCCTCTAAGAACAGTCTGTTTATATTTATGAGACAATGTTGACAGGATTGACCGTCAGCTCTAGGACTGACACACAGTGACACGTACACACACACTGATTCATCCTTGCCATAGATCAGAGCTCCTGGTGTGTTCAGTTGTGTAATTGTCATGTTTTCCTACTTTTTGCTGTTCTTTGTTGAGAGCACCGGCGTAGCACAGGTTACCAGCTCCCCCGGGGCCGGATAATTACTGCTGCCCCTGACTCGTGGACTATTACCACTTCTTGAGTCCCTTCCTCCCCCCCCCCCCCCCAAAAAAAAAAACACGTGTATTGTATTTTACGAGAGTACCGATGTAATTAAAGTAAAATGCAATTTGAGTTTGAGTGTGGGTTGAAACGTCGAGCCGGCACGATAACGGCCACTTTGCGCCTCTCATTCTCTTCTTCTCTTTTTTCTTTCTTTCCTTCTCTCTTTCTGTTTTTTCTTTCTTTTTCTTATACCCCTGACTTTACCTTTCAAGAGGTCATGAGAAAATCTCAAATTGCCGTGATACAGCGTTGTAATTGAGTGTAGTAGTTTACGAGAAGATCACTATGGACATTTTCCCAAGCAAAAATACGGCCCGTACCGACTTGGGCAGATTTCAGGTTTCCCAAACCAGTTTAGAGAGAAAACAAAAACAGTAATGAGAAGCAAAATAAGGGACATTGTAGTTTTCCTTTTAAACACAAAAACCGCGTTGTTGTGCTATAAAAATTCAGTCTAGGATTGTAACAGACGGACTTTAGGATGCGGCCAGTCTCGGGCAATAACTCTTGGCTTCTCATTCTTATTAACCGAAGGCAGTTTTTTTTTTTTTTTTCCACAATGAGACCCCAAGCTTCAAACGCTAAGATCCTAAAACACACATTTGTTTCAAAGTTCAGAGGGATCCCTAATTCCCCCAACGTTTTGAGGAGTTATCCCCCGCAATCCTTACAGGGAAGCCGTACCATGTTCCAGGGCTGGCGGTTATCCCCCTTTCACGCCAGGACGTGCAATGTTTCCCCTGTATTACAGGCCGCAAACAAGGGTTGAAAAGCCGTGCCGACAACGCGCTGCAGATGTTTATGAGGGATGCACTGTGAAAATCAGGACGTCTTTAAGCTGTCAAAAGTTTTGTTTAAAGATCTCGTTTGCCCAGAACGGGTTAGAAATAAGCGAGACGAGGGCGCAAAAAGGGAAACATTTGAGATATTTGTAGCAAAATGGCCAACTCGCGGAGTCTGACACAAGGGATGGTCTCTATAGAGAAAGGAGAGATTAAAGGTTGCCTGGGGCAGCTAACAATACAAACTACAACCTTCACAGTGTCAGCCCGCTCTTTTCAAATAGTTCAAATTTGAATCTTTAACTTGTTGTAGTGCAAACTCTTTGTATTTTGCGCTTTACTTCATGACACTGTGGACATACATTACGTACAATGCGAAATTATGGCACAGAATAATGTTCGTGATTTTTTAGAGCGTCACTTTTCTTTCAGACTAGACGTAGGACAATAAGCGTGTGTTTCCTTCAAATACGCGTTCCAACATCTATGAATCCATTAATTGCTCACACTGAATATGTGTGGCGCACATTTCTGAAATAACGACTTTATCCCACAGAAGGAAATATCGTCAGAAAAACGATGTCGGTGAATTTTATAGCTCAGCTTTAGTTTCATTGGAGAATTTCAGTTTTACAGAAAGTTTTCCTTTACTATCGTATGTTCATTCTTATTGACAAAATCTTATTATAATCTATTATAAAAAAAAATAGGGCGGGAGTAATTCATTGTGGTGCAATTTCGCCCTTTTTTTTGCCCGACTCTACAGCCTAAGTGACAGTTTCAAAAATTACAAAACTAATTTTCTTAAGTGTCAACTAATCCAGTCCAATCGCTTTTGTATCTACCGAGTGTGTTGATTCAAGTTTCAGGTATTTTTAAATAAAAGTTTTAAAAATGTAAAATACAATGATCTTTGTTTTGGCTCCCTGTAGTAAGCTCACTGCACCGGAAACGATGTATTAATGCGTGTTCAGTTCGGTGCGGGCAATTTCCCTGTCAGAAATGAGTGCGTAGTGGTCTGGCGCGCATGAAATCTGACGTATAGAATATAGGAAGCTTTCTAGATAAAAAAGAGAGAACGGTGTGTTCACAGGTTTATCCCGGATAATGCCGGGAACTTCATCTAGTATTATAAAAAAAAAATAGCGGCGGGAGTAATTCATTATGGCGCAATTTTAGCCCATGTTTTGCTCGACACTACAGCCTAAATGACAGCTTCAACAATTATAAAGTTAATTTTCTGAAGTATCAAATAATCCTGTCCAACCGCTTTTGTATTTACCGATCGTGTTGATTCAAGTTTTAGGTATTTTTAAATAAAGAGTTGTAAAAATGTAAAATACAATGATCTTTGTTTTGGCTCCCTGTAGTGAGCCCAATGCACCGGAAACAATGTATTAATACGCGTTCAATTCAGTGCGCGCAATTTCCCAACAAGAAATGAGTGCGCTCTGGTGCGCATGAAATCTGCAGTAAGACTGTAGAGTATGGGAAGCTTTATAGATAAAAAAAAAAAAAAGAGAGAGAGAGAGAATAATGGGTTCACAGGTTTATCCCGGATAATGCCGGGAACGTCATCTAGTATAATAAAAGAAAAAACAGAAAATGTGTGGGATCGTAGCAAGGCTTGAGGAAAAGTCAAGATATGGCAAGGAGAATAAAAATTAAAAAAAAACGTGTATGTTGCACAAAGCTTCACAACAGGCAAGTTTTCTTTTTGCCAGATTTTAAATTGACTCATTCCCACTGAGTTCTCTAGACTGGGTGTCATTACCATGCTGGTCTAATAATTGTAATTAAGTGTTTCTGTCTTTAAGTCAACAACAGCACCATCTCAATCTCAATCTCTCTCTCTCTCTCTCTCTCCCCCTCTCTCTCGTGTTCTCTTTCTCTCTCTCTCTCTCTCTCTCTCTCTCGTGTTCTCTTTCTCTCTCTCCCCTTCTCCCTCTCTCTGTCTTGTCTCCAGCTATCACTTAGTTGTTTTTGTTGTTGGAATATTTCCTGTTGTAGGTGTTTTTGTTGTTGGAGTATTTGCTGTTGTAGGAGTTTTTGTTGTTGGAATATTTGCTGTTGTAGGATTTTTTGTTGTTGGAATATTTGCTGTTGTAGGTGTTTTTGTTGTTGGAATATTTGCTGTTGTAGGAGTTTTTGTTGTTGGAATATTTGCTGTTGTAGGAGTTTTTGTTGTTGGAGTATTTGCTCTTGTAGGAGTTTTTGTTGTTGGAGTATTTGCTGTTGTAGGAGTTTTTGTTGTTGGAGTATTTGCTGTTGTAGGAGTTTTTGTTGTTGGAGTATTTGCTGTTGTAGGAGTTTTTGTTGTTGGAGTATTTGCTGTTGTAGGAGTTTTTGTTGTTGGAGTATTTGCTGTTGTAGGAGTTTTTGTTGTTGGAGTATTTGCTGTTGTAGGAGTTTTTGTTGTTGGAGTATTTGCTGTTGTAGGAGTTTTTGTTGTTGGAATATTTGCTGTTGTAGGAGTTTTTGTTGTTGGAGTATTTGCTGTTGTAGATGTTTTTGTTGTTGGAATATTTGCTGTTGTAGATGTTTTTGTTGTTGGAATATTTGCTGTTGTAGGAGTTTCTGTTGTTGGAGTATTTGCTGTTGTAGGAGTTTTTGTTATTGGAATATTTGCTGTTGTAGGAGTTTTTGTTGTTGGAGTATTTGCTGTTGTAGGAGTTTTTGTTATTGGAATATTTGCTGTTGTAGGAGTTTTTGTTGTTGGAGTATTTGCTGTTGTAGGAGTTTTTGTTGCTGAAATATTTGCTGTTGTAGGAGTTTTTGTTGTTGGAGTATTTGCTGTTGTAGGAGTTTTTGTTGTTGGAGTATTTGCTGTTGTAGGAGTTTTTGTTGTTGAAGTATTTGCTGTAGTAGGAGTTTTTGTTGTTGGAGTATTTGCTGTTGTAGGAGTTTTTGTTGTTGGAGTATTGGCTGTTGTAGGAGTTTTTGTTGTTGGAGTATTTGCTGTAGTAGGAGTTTTTGTTGTTGGAGTATTTGCTGTTGTAGGTGTTTTTGTTGTTGGAATAATTGCTGTTGTAGGAATTTTTCGGCCCTAATAAAACAATATTGTACCTCTACTTTAACTAACATCCTTGCTGCCCCTGAGACTAACACACCATCTCCCGCACATTCTTTTCACCGTAAAACCCGGATCAGGTCCCATTCGGAATATCTGTTACTATTATCATTGTTCCCAAACCCATATAAAGGTTTGATGTCCATATTTTGATGGAACGACTCTTGCCAATACAAAGAATAAACAACAGTAACTATAAAAACCAGCATTGGTAAAAGAACTAAAAGGAACAAGATTAAAGCCATTAGGTACACGTTTATGCTTTATTATTATTCGTCCGCCTTTACAGAGAGAGGGACAGATGAGAAAATAATAACTAGCCGGATATTCGCTAGAACGCCGCCCATAAAGCTACAGAGGTCTAACTATGCGTTCTTAGTTGTCCTGATTCTGTAAGTAGGAAACATTTTATGGTTGTACATGCAGGCTAAGGTTCAAAAGAGGTCATAATGTTTGCTGAAACATGCAACCACAATGGTGCGGGAGAAAAACAATTATTATGGCAACCTACTGTGGCTGGGCGGAGACGGTGCTGAGAACTGCGCCTTTATAATACATAAATAATTTTGTATTCACGACTTCTTCATGTACCGGTTCCGCCCTCTGAGGGATCGCTGGTACGTCAAGTAAAGGGCCGTTTCCATCGGCCACTCCACCAAGGGCCAGGGGTTCCTACGTCATGATGTTCTGTGTTTTGTATGAGTTTGTCTTAGTACTGCATCCCCACCTCCCCCCCCCCCACACACATTTCCACCTTTGCCCATCTCTGAACACTGCCCCCCCCCCTTCCACCTAAGCCCTCTTCCCACCCTGCCCTATTCCACATACTCTTGTAGAAAGGATTACATTATCCATGTTGGCATGTTGTCCCAGGAGGCCACAAATTATAAGCAGGATCTTTCTTGTCTTCTTTGTCTTTGTCCAAACAAACAAAAAAAGGGGGGGGGGGAAGGGGAAGGGGAAGGGGAAGGGGGAGGGGAAGGGGAGGGGAAGGGGAAGGGGAAGGGGGAGGGGAAGGGGAAGGGGAAGGGGGAGAGGAAGGGGGAGGGGAAGGGGAAGGGGAAGGGGGAGGGGAAAGGGGAGGGGGAGGGGAAGGGGAAGGGGAAGGGGGAGGGGAAGGGAAAGCGGAAGGGGAAGGGGGAGGGGAAGGGGAAGGGGAAGGGGAAGTTACCAATAAAGAAAAAAAACTCATAAAAATGTGGGCATCACACGAGTAAAGGGCTCCATTAAGTATCAACAGTTGTCACTTTTTAATCTCTTTTTAGCTGTTTGCATGAGATGTAATGATTTGAGGTCTTTATTTTAGGAGGTTCGCTGCCCTTGGCATTTACACCTCACTTTACTTGTTTTATTATTTCTTGTTCTGGCGGGGGGGGGGGGGGGGGGGGAGAGATGATATGGATAAATTTTAATCTATTAATTTCAATTTTGCCCGGGCAGCGGCCTTTCGGCCTGCTCTTTACGATTTCCAACTGCCAAGGTATCTTTAACGTGCGCAACGTGCACACGGGCCCTCCGAATTTTTTCGTCCTTATCCGAGAAGACTAGGTACTCGATCCTACCCCACAATAGGACCAGGGACTTGAAAATATGAGAAAAATCCATTGTCCAAGAACTACTCGATCCTACCTGCATGAGATGTATTGGGCGAGGACTATTTTTAACAGACTTTTCATTCCTGTTGTCTCTGCAAATCACGCTCGCAAGAAAGTTTCTATTGCAGAAATATTCACAGAATTAAAACACGTTTTCGGAAATGCCTAACTAATGTCCAACATTCAGTAAAAAAATTATACCTGTATTTCGCTCACAATAACTTTTAGAATAGGGACAAGGTTAACCGAGTTTTAATTTTGGGCATTCAGAATGGCCTCTCAAGCTTTCGACCGTTCCTTGAATTCGCGCCAGTCTCAAATCAAAAAAGTATTTTATGTTCCAGTGTAAGGTTTTCCCAAGTCTCGAGATGCATCTGTAGCCTCTATTGTTATACTTTGTTTTCATTTTTACGGCGTTGAGTTCTGTGACTCTGTAGTAAAAGAACAGTTTTCTTTCTGTCTTTCTCCCCGAGAAATTGGCCACGGCACCAATGTCACTTTTACCCATCAGCACTGAATGTCTTTCCGGCGTAATCCAGACGGGGGCTCCCCGGGCGGACATAGCCAAGCAAATTGTCCGTTCACGCCCCACCACACACGGTACACACAAGGGGTTATTGCCAATGGTTCCCCGTCTTTTGTGTACACCGAGATATCGCCCCTGCTTCATTCTTCTTGCCCTTGATGTCTTCCTTC
The DNA here is from genome assembly GCA_963931925.1 of Onchidella celtica. NCBI lineage: Eukaryota > Metazoa > Mollusca > Gastropoda > Systellommatophora > Onchidiidae > Onchidella > Onchidella celtica. The sequence continues at coordinate 6,811,275 of OZ007573.1, read as the reverse complement.
AATGCCCCAGGTCTGACCTGCACTCATAAATTGTGGTTTAAGCTGACGTGGAGAGAACACCTACTATAAACCTTATCATTCAGTTTTCAGCCAAATCTCACATCCTTTTTTTATGATTGGTTTAGACACTTTTTTTTTTTTGACAAGTGCTTTGCCTTTCCTACCGCAGTCAGTTGTACACGTGTCACGGAGGTCCCTGTTTTTGCCAAAGATGTTAAAATAGTATTAACCCGGTTAACTGTTTTTATTTTTTCAGCTTTCACAGAATAAGACCACCCATGATTTGTTATGTACCTCTGTTTGTCATAAATGCAGTTCTTCGATTGACACTGACAGTCTGTGGTTCTGTAATTTGGTCTTGTTGAACGTACACGCTACATGGACACTTACATAGACAACTTTCACAGTACGACTGTCATTTTCCAGCATGTGGCACGTTTGGGTAACTACACAATCCCCGCTGTCTTAACATCGCCATCTAACATTACCCCACTACATCGGCAAGACTTACTTTGCAGGGAGATGTCACTGGTGTCTTCGTAGAACGCCATGTTCCGTGTGCCGCTCTCTGGCAATAGGATACAGACAAGGGAGACAATGACGGTCGTCCCCATAACCGTTTTCTGGACGGCGGGGACCGGTAAACTGATGGTGTTTCACTAGGGTATCTATTCAAACACGTTCCTTGTGATCTTGTTCGTCAAATGACAAAACACAATATTGTACGCAGGTGACAGACTTTCCCGCTGAGACTACAAGCTGTGAATGAAACTGGGTTCTGTTTTTAAACGTTTTGATACTGATGCTTAAGGGCCGAGTATCGCCGTATTTTATAGTATTCTGAGGTAAATGATCTTAATTTTAACTTCTGAACTTTCCAACTGATACTACAGAAACCTGAACAAGGCATGCAGAGAAAATGTTCTTTTTGTTCTAGTGTAAAGAACACTTGTCTTGTATTTTGTCTGAGCCTGTAATTTAAAGAACCCGGCTTATTAGCCATTTCTATAATTGATTTCTTCTTCTTCAAGTATTATAGTCTACAAGCATTGATACATCTTATAGTACACCATCAATGGAATGTTTTGTCGCTGGTGGGTTAGTTGCTTCAGTTGGTGTTATCCAAAATCACTTTCTTTTAGTTATTTTCACTGCCGGAAGTCTCTAAATGTAATGATTACGCCAGACACTGACGTTCAGGCACACTTAGTTGTCGTGTTCACAGCATCCGCTCCACACCGCTATTTACGGAAAATAACATAGGAAAAAAGTAAAATATTATTTGCCTCAGTGTACTTGTCCACAGCATTCGTTCTGTTCCGCTCCTCACCGCTATGTAGGCAAAGAGAGTTTTCATACATCACTTTCCGTAAAAAGAGCGGAGCGGGTGCCGTGGACAAGATCACTAACGACGTCAACTGTTCGCTATAGCGCTATGGCTCACATGACACTTAGTTACTTTGGCCTGGACTGATAAATTAAAACGCTTGTGGCTTGGGAAACTGGTCTGATTGTAGTGCAAATACTGTCTGGACACTCGCCAGTACTAAAATGCACACAGAGAAAGTCGCGCTTCTGGTGTGGTATTTTCTAGTATTTGTGTCAATGTTTCGGACAAAGGAAAGAATGAGGAAATAACGTGCTCATAGCGACTTCCGGCCCTAGGTTACTGGGGGCGCCGAAAATGAGATCTCACTACCATTATAAACCCGCTTAGTAGAGAAAGACAATGAATGAAGTCTTAAAGTCTTATTCACACAAAAGTCTTCGCATTCAGTAGAGAAGAATAGTACCAAGAGTAAACAAAGTAAACTATGCGACTTAAAAAGTCACTGAGTTCAGGCGGGCGATTGCAGACCAAAATAACAGTCTTCCATCATCGGTGCCCTTTGACTTCATCGGTGATCTTCTCACTGTTAAAATGATCAGTTTTGCCCAAATTAATATTGGAATTACCTTTCCGTTTTTTGTTTTTTTTGTTTTTAAATAACGGAGGTGAATTTTTTAAAGTCCTTATCAACTCCTCTGTGTCTTGCAACTCGTCTTCACGTCATTTTACAACTATGTCATGGTCACGCCCAGTTATATAATATGAACTGAATGCCCACAGCTTTTCAGATACGAAAAACAAAACCCTTCTCATTTTATAAACGAAAAAAAAAAAGTGAACGCTGTGAAGAACCAAGTCCAATGAGGACCTAGCCTTACCATGCATTAGCTTGACTTTACCTAGTGCTATAGCCGTACTACGTCAGACCAGATCAGAAAGACATCGGCGTGATTTAGACCAGAGAGAAAATTACCTGCACAATGTTTGCGCTAATAAAGCGCCCGGTGAATATGCCGACCCCCTGCAGATGAATACGCAGCACTTATTGTCATTGACAACAAGCTGTGCGACCATATCCAGTGTCTCCAATTGTTTTCACAATGGAAGACTTGATGAGATTTACCACAGTAAAAATATGGCCACCGGAAGTGGATCCCACTCCTATCACAATCAAAATATACAGTGAACAAATTACGTGCTTGGCCACTGTGTCCTGCAATCTCATTAACAATATTGGCCAATTCAACATAATGAATACATGTGGGAATGCGTAATGCAGCGAAATTGGTTGAGATATTGAGAAACCGTCGTATCGCCGTAATCAGTGCAGGTTTTGGCAAGGTTCCCAGGTCAACTCATATTTCAATGAGTCTCAAACTGTGAGTCATACCGCCGTCCGCAATGGGACATAGTCATGTCCTGTGTTAGTATTTTCTGACCCTGAAAGATTTTAGCTGTACTGATTGATTAAAAAAAATATATTACAAACCTAAATTTGATGAGGAAATCATATCTCCACTGACAAAGTCAGTCCTCCGTCTATCCCACGTAGATTTATATACGATTTCCCTAGGGTTGGCGGGATTACCGTAGGGATAATTCCCTATATCGACCCGACGTCGGGTCGATATCGTAATCAGCGGATCTTTAAGAACTATGTAAAGCCTATGTGCAAAGTTGAGGTCAACCCTGAGACTCGGATTTCCGTAAGATTGCCGGCTGAAGGAGCTCAACATTAATTAGTGTACAGCTATCTTCATTACTGGGTCAGTGGAGTGACGTCATACAGTCATGTATTTCAATATTGCCCTGAATTATTCCTTACAACAACGTAGACTACAATAGTATAGTGATGACGGCTGAGGTGGGTCATGCCTGATGCTGCCGCTGACAGACGTGTCGCCAAAAATGAAAGTTTAAGGACCACTGATCCACACATTTAGCCTGAACAATCTGTCACCGTGAGAACATGCACACATTACCTACCCGATCCTCTCCCTCCACCTTTCTCCAGCATCTGTCATATCCTGCGACTTTCTACAAAATCAGCAAACACAACCAGGACCAGCGTGATAACACCGGATTGAAGACACTCCCGGGAAATCAATGAGGAAAACATTCTAGTTTTCTTAGCCGATCTGATTCCCGCGCCATAATTGTGCCCTTGAATAAAAGAGTTATCTAACTCCACTAGACTATACCATTTTTTAAGTAAAGTCAGTTCGATTTGTTTTTCTCTGTGGTTAATTGGTAGGCCAAACAGAGAGATATGACACAAGAATTAGTTTATTCCTTTTGGGGGGACCTAGACTTTTATTCCACTGAAAGCTTGGAACATTCCGCATAGTGTTCTTAGGGCCATCTCAGACATCAACAAAAGCAGAGTCAGACCAGTCTATTATTCAAAGGCACAACTTACTGTTTTTGTTCTATACTCCTCTTACCGATAACACACCATAAACAACTCTGGCAATCAGTAAATAATTATGAATGATAATGTCCTGTAATGTTCATGCAGTTCGATGCTCATTCTGTTTTATCCATGTCGCTGGACGCTTTACTTCGATACCGCCTGATCAGTGCTCAGAGTTAATTGAGAACACCGACAAATAATCACAGAAAAATTGGGTGTTTGCTAGTTTTGCTTTTAGAATTGGCAGCGGTTTGGGTGTCTTGGATCCCGTCCTCTTTTCTTCCCACAGATTTTTCCGCCAGTCAGAAATAACACTGAAAATCTTTATGTTACCTGAGTGAGAGTTTGGGGTGAGGCCTTACAGTAGGTGAAAAGGGGGTGGGGGGGGGAGGGGTTGATGTCTCTGCTGTCCAAGTGTACACAAAGCCACTAGCACTGCCATCTCTACCATGTGTGTGGTCATGTCATGCTTGTACCTGCACCTTACCTGTGCGAACATTTGCCGCTGTGAACACAATCATTTTCTAGTCGGTGCGCACCTATGGCAGGTGTATCACTGTTTTCTAGATCAAGTTTTCAAGTTGACGTATCTTAGTTACATCCTGTTCACTAAACAGACATCACTAGACACCAGCATACATGCAGCCATGCAGATCCATTTCATTCTGACTGTATTCAAAATTTGGCATGGGAAGATTAGTTTTGTTGTGAGCAGCCATACATATTACAGTAGAAAGACAAAAGCAAAATTTCTCGTTTTTGTTCACAGATTGGCATAAATAAATGTATGTGTAAGCATATCGATGTCAGTTTTAATCTTCTTGAAAACTGAACACTCCAAATTTTCGTAACCCAAACTGTCTCGTAATAGCACAAAAGTCGTTAAGGTCCCAACTTGCCGTGAGTTTTTGCGCCATTTTCAACACCCAGACAAATTATTTCAAATTTGCCTGCCCCATCTTGAGTTTCTTTTAGCGACCTTGACCTAGGACTGCTCTTATTTTACGTCTCTTAAAACGCAGTTTCTCCTAACATAATCACATTAAAAATAAATCCCACCCCCAATTTGCACAGAGTGCCGATCTTGATGACCTAGGACTGCTCTTTCTTTCACTTGAAAAAGGCGAAAGCCGAAAATGTGTGTATTTTCTGTCTTCTCTTTAGTTTGCTTTGTATTGTTTGGGTTTTATTTCTCACGCGGGGCTTTGCTACATACAACCTTTTCTTTTTGCCCAATTTTGTCTTTGCTTATAGCCCTGCTGCGACTCCACAGTTTTTCTGTGGTTTTTATGATATTTCGATCTTGATGACGTAATGCTTAATTGCAGATTCAAAACAGTGCGGCCATTATGCCAAAACAGTAGACAAAACTTGGTGTAGACGTGGTATTGTCTAAACTCGTTCAATTTCACGCAGAAGCTCAAACAGGAGGAACGCTACAAGAAAACTCGCGGATCTGAAGTCTGATGACATCACTTTGTATTAATCCGCCTCATTTCTCTCACGTTCTAAATCCTTCCGCCACCTTTAAACAATCAGCAAAGACTTTGACCGTAGGGAGAAAGGCCGTAGCCCTGCCCTTGCATTCCTGCCACTGGTACCTAATGCACCGTTCTCCTTGTTTGTTTTTCCCGCTAACCTGCGCTACTTACCGCCCTTTCTCCGACGTCCGATGTATGTTGCGGAGTGGTAACGAACGCTTTCATGTAGTCTAAGATCGTTACAGGCGGTGCCTTGAGTAATTGAGATTAGTAGCAAAACTTCAAAGTATTTGGACACAGATTTCATAATTGTAGGTCAAGATTATTGTTTGCCCGATAAGCCTGACGTCAAAATCTTGTTTGTCATAGAAAACAATGGGTTACAGTGACTTAAGATCTTTTTTTCTAGAGGGCTTCGGGCTAAAGCAGTTCGTCCCAAATGGTTGTTGTGCTTTGTTCAAACTTAATACGCTTGCCAGCAAATGAAAACAGAAGAGTGATTTTTGTATTTTTTTTTACATCCCAGTGTTGGAGTCAGAATAATGAACTAATTAAGGAGTGACCGTTTGGGCCGTGTCTTTTGACTGCCCAGTGAATCTTCTGGAAAGTGCAAGGCCTGGTGATAGGATTCCGTTTCACTAGTTGGTATAAAGATATTTTCGTTGACAAATTAATGGCTACTGTAACTTTTTCGGAAACTAGCTACCAATTGGACACAAAGAAAAGGCCTGCACTGGGTATTTTGGCTAAATGGCTCAAATAGCCACCATCAAAAATATAACAATCCAAAGCTGTATAGTTTCCGACATGTTATAAGCTATGATCAAATGGCATGGACAATCATTATGTGCCACTCACTTGCAAGACCAATGCCAAGCTCAATGTGCGACATTATGCGCCACTTGGTTTATGGCATGACCAGTGTACACGTTACTGTTTCACTTTTTTTTTGTTCAAATCAGTTTGACAATTTCATGGAAGAAATTACTGGAACATTCATTTCTTGTGGATAATTTAACGATCAATCATTTTTCCGGCAGACAGTGAACATTTTCATGGTAAACAGGCCTTTAGCGATGCTCAACGGTTTTTTGGCAGGTTTTCCACTCGACCTGGCTTTGCTTTCCAGAGGCCCGAAGTTCAAACCGCAAGGGAAACATTCATTAACATTTAAATAATAAAGTAATTTTCCCCCAGTTATCCCAGTGTCCCCTAGCGCCTTACAAAGTTCACACGCTGCCAGGAAAGAACTGATTTTCCATGAGTTAAATTTTAATGACAGCTATTTTTGCCGTGTCCGACCACCTACCATCTGGTGGTCTGATGGTTGGGATTTCCACTCAACAAACTCACAACTTCAAAGTAAATCAACACTATAAAATCCCCAAGGTCCCAGCGTAAATGAATATTTAGTTCCACTCCCAAAAATTTCTTGTCTTTGTCTCTGTGGGATTCCCCATCATGCTGTTTTGTACTGTCACCTTCCAACATTGATGTAAAAAAAAATAAACATTGGTCTTGTCATGACAATACAGAATAATAGTGTCATCTGTGCTTTTTGTGCGAGTTGGTGTCTGCATGTGTCTGTCTGTGTGTGAGAGAGAGGGAGAGAGAGGCAGGCAGGCAGACAGAGACAAAGAGTGACAGTGACTGAGACAGAGAAAGTGAGCCAAGGGCAGTGAGACCGACAAACAGAAACACACACAGAGACCATGAGAGAGAGAGAGAGAGACAGAGAGGGGACAGAGACAGAAGAGACAAAGAGAGGGGGCGAGAGAAAGAGACAAAGAGAAAGAGAGAGAGAGAGAGAGAGAGAGAGAGAGAGAGAGAGAGAGAGAGAGAGAGAGAGAGAGAGAGGGGAGAGTGTTAAGAGATATGCCAGGAAGGATATGGGTTGTATACACAATACGAGATCACATTCAGAAATCACGCCATGACGACGCCCCTGAGCACCTACATGAAAACTCAGCACCCCTTTCTTTATTCTTTCACCCTTACACTAAACGCATGAGATCCTTCACTTTCAGACCTACAGAAGTCCAGTGGCCCCTGGCTGGATACATGGACGCGAGACATGCGGATTTAGAACCACCACTTTCCTCATAGTTAATAGCTACCTACCTCGCACCCCTGGTGAACACCATCAAAGAAAACACACCACATAATTTGGTAGACTGCATTTGAAAGACGGCATTTTAACGCTAAAGTGACCATCCACACTCGCTGATATTGCGACGGTACAAAACACTTTGCCTGACGTCAGGTAGACAATGGTCTCCTGTAGACTGTCAAGGTAGAAGGTTACATGAAGGGACAAGGATCCTGTTTTCTCTATCAGCTTTCATTGTCAGTGAAACATTGGGGGGGGGGGGGGGGGTTCTACTTTTATAAGCCGTTTTAAAGCTGTAACGTCTTTTATGTCACTGTAAGATGAAAGATTACAGACTTCGGATTGGCCGAAAATCAATGTAGGATGGTCAGTTTTAACCCATTTGTGACCAGACACAGATTCTTCCATCCAAAAACCTTGTAAACACCCTAAACTGAATTAAGATACGTTAAGAATCACTTTGTTATAGCGCGAGGGAAAATTTCTGCTTCACAGAACGTTTAGAAGGATAAACATGGTATACACATCTTACGCACAGAACAAGATAAGATATAGCTTTATTATCCTGTTTCTAGGAAGTTAGTTGTCACAGCATCAGTAGTGGTACAAGAGTAAATGCAAATCTAAGTCCTGCAGGTCTTCAAGGCATACCACACACACCCACATTGCTCACACAACATTACCAGTAAATTAGAACATTACTCACACAACATTACCAGTAAATTAGAACATTACTCACACACACTGTCAGAACAATCAATTAGGAAAACTAACAACAGCATACTACTACATCAAGAAACACTGCTATTTCGAATTGCGGATGGCAAAAAAATTCGTCTTTAGCGCTCTCTGTTTTTAAGTACAGTATTCGTCCACTTCTTTGGGATCGGACTATCTGATCAAACACGGGGTGGGAGCAATCATTTAGAACTGATTTTAGTTTCTGTTTGCGCCAATGCACAAATAACTCATCAAAGTCCACGTAGTTACATAAACATAATTATATCAACACTCAATAACAGTTATACATGAAGTGACATGGAAAACAACCTTAGTGAAATATGGCACACATCTGGCTAAAGTGTCCTGGTCAGGTGAACTGTGGAGGGCACAAACGATCTTCTGTATCTTTCTCTCACGAAATATAAGTTTTTATTAATCACTAAAAATATTTTATGCTGCGATAAATGAGAAAGTGCTAAGAGAAATAAATAAATAGTGCACTAGACAACAGGTGACGTGATTCAAAACTGGAATACTGGGTGAGCACTATAATAATATTATTGTAAGGATTTAGTCTACGTTCGAATATTCGAAGACAATTTACAAAAGTTCAGTAAAACCACAGAAAATCTGTGGGGTTACAGAACGGCTTGAAGCAAAGCCAAAGTATGGTAATAAGTAAATGTTGGACGTGGCTGCTACATACACCTTCTTCTTTTAGCCATAGTTTGACTTTGAAGACAATTAGCGACCAAAACAAGGGAAAAAAAAATAAGACCTCTGTTAACAGTCTGTACAAGCTAAATACTTGCTAATAGGAGAGGGGGGGGGGGGATCTATCAATGCTGTGAGAAGCCCAAATCCTAAACAAATACTAAGGACGGTCATTAAGATTTAGCGTATTTCATCGTTATTCAAGATCCGAGGTTAAGTTACAATCTTATCAAACTTTGAATCCGGCGTAATCACCGCTTACGACGTCCAGAAATCCTGACACGATGATCTTGTCTGGTGTTTAGAGCAATTCTGTTTGAGTTTCTGACTTCATAAGGCATGGGTTTGAGCCCCAGGTCAATTCCATTTTGTTGACTTGGTGTCTGTCTGTATCGCTGAGTAAAGATGCTCTTGACCTCATGTCGGAACTGACCACAGATCCTCCTGTCCTGTCCGCTGCGTCTCAACATTAAACTGACTCTCTCTCTCTCTCTCTCTGGTCAAACTGATAACTGACCTGGTTCAACATGCCCCTTTACATGACTGTTGTGACTGCCATTCAGTATAAATACCAACAAAACCCTCTACGACTAATACAGTCATGAATTACAATGTGATATTTCTATCCTTATTGTCATGCCAGTCCTGCCTCGACCTCCTGCTCGTAAATTTTTAACCTAACTTTTCACCTTTCACCTTTCAACTAGACGTTGTCCACCCACTGCAGGATGTAGCTCTCCTACAATGCTTTCCATTCTCTTCTGTCTGTTGCTTTCCTCATCCATGTTGTCCCCCCCCCCCCCCCCTCTCTCTGTAACGTCGCCCTTCCATCTTCTTCCTGGTCGTCCTCTTGTTCTTTTGCCTGTCCTTGGCTGCCAATCAGTGCAGCGTTTTGTCTTCTTTTACAAACTACCTTTCACAAACATAAATCCCGTAAAGGTGTTGCATGCGTGTGCAGCATTGCACTTTCTACCCTCCCCCACCCCCCTAACCCCCCCCCCCACACACACACAAAAATCCTCTAAGAATGTGAATTTCTCATGGAAGTTCTGTCCTCTCAAAAGCAGCTAAAATCTAACCAGACTTATGAAAAAAAAAGCGGCGTCTGTCTTATTAAATTGTAGACACATACGGTTACACGAGAGACAGCTTGTGCCATCAAATTTCCTGGCATGTATTTTGTCTATTTGCATTATCTAATCCTCTTTGCTTTACGGTGTGTTTAGAAAGGTGGACTCATTTTACTGTAAGAGGAAATATTTCGTTTGTAAAAGTCTACTCCAACCACTGAAGCGCTGCTCTACGTGATAAGGAAGAAGATCAGATAAAAAGATATCTATTCTATTATAGCCAGGCAGCAGCTTTAGAACTGCTGGTCTACTTCTGTCCTAGATTCGGTTTTTAACCAATCGAAATGTTGCATCTATAATATCTGCTGACTTCACTTCTCATTTCTCGTTTCCAGCTGACGATAACCACGAGTGTCAACAATGAAAAAACCATTTCCTTTGGAATATTCAGCCTCATATCTTTCTGTCTGTCCCTTTCTGTCTATTATCTCTTCCCTCCCCCCCCCCTCTCTCTCCCTCTCTCTCTATCTCTCATACATACATACAAACACACCCTCCCCCAGGCCTGCTAGCCCGCCTAATTCTCATGTTATCTACATGTATATCTCCGGCTCTTAACTCAGAGTACAATCCAATCCTCATAAAATCTGATAAAACTAAACAGATAAATAACACCGTCTTTTCACTTGAATACAAGTTAAAGTTGACCCACACAACAAATCTGATACTTTCTCAAGTTCATCAGCCCCCAAAACAGTACCAGTTTAGCACTTTTCTCCCTAAGAACTTTGACACTAGATTATACAGGGCCGAAAGAAACAAAAAAGAAAAAACCCAGACAAGCCACGATCCCCCCCCCCCTCTCCTCCTCCTCCCATTTAAGAGCGCTATCAGTAACGGCCAATTGGCACGGGTCAAACTGGAGCTAACAACGACCTGAACCCCCCCCCCCCCTCTTCAACACAGGTATAGACACAACGGCAGTAAAACACAACATAAAAAGCCACGCCAGATCTAGCGAGTACCTGTACCACACCTGGGCAGTTGTTTCATCAAACTCCCTACTAAAACCGCCCCTAATTAGTTCCAAATTGGTTCTAATGCCTGTCTAAAGGTGAACAATTGAACTAATGTTGCAGATGTGTAGAAATATGGCTCTGGGTGAGGTAATTTTAGCCGGGAAAGGATGAAAAAGTGTCAGGTGTTCATGCAATGTTAGTCTTATCCAGTGACAAAAGAGGTGTGTCTACTACACAGTTTCAGCCTGTCTCCCTTTGTCAGCTCTGGCGGGGATGGGGGGGGGGGGGCTGTGACAGGAATTGGTAAATGGTGTAATAGGCTTATAAGAATGTTGGATAGATAGAGAGAAGAAACGGGGAAGGAGGAGTACAGCAGAGTGACAGAGTGGGTAAATGACCTGTTTGGCGGGGGTTTTGACACGTCTAGGAGTAAGGTCGACCTGTTTGGAGACTATGTAGGCGAGCACTTTAGGACCAACGTGATTTCAGTAGGTGAGAAATAAGGATAGACAGGACTGTAAAAGACAAGAGAGAAGGGAACGATAGAAAGACGACAGGAGAAGAAATGAGGTTGAGGAGGGACCAAAAAACAAAAATTTGGCTCTCTTTGAAAGAACATAATTATTAGAGACAAAGGTGTGTGTGTGTATTTTCGGGGCCGAGGGGTGTTATGCTTATTTCTTCTGTGTAAGATCTGTGTAAAAAAATCAAAAAAACAAGGGGGGGGGGAGGGAGGGGGGGGGGGGATTCTGTTCTGAATGTCCACGATATGATTTTTCTGAGGATGTTTTTATTGGAGCGTAGTACTCTAAAATATAAAGCCCTAAAGAGAATATTGAGCTAGATTGTCGATAATACTGTCCCATAGAAAAACTGCAATTTCGGAAGACATTAATTTTATCAGCTGGCATCTCTATTTTGACACCCCCTCCCCCCCCCCCCCCCACCTCGAAAAAAAAAATAATAAATTCTACATGACTAGTATTCGGTGTGAGCATTTTCGTCCACAAAGCACAGGATCTTTTCGGCTGGACTGAGACATGTATGTTTTGTGTGTGTCTTGACTCAGTGGGCGGGGGCTCTTTTTCTGCCTGCAGACTCAAGACATTTCAGTTGCGCCCCAAATGAGTAGAATTGTTTCCGTCTCCCCAGAGAGCGAGGTCCCGTGAACCCCCAAAGACCACAGACATCTCACGCTAAAACCAAGACAAAAACAAGACACAGTGTGCCACCAGCGACGCATTCCAAACCCCGTTCCTAGATCCTTCTAGAATGTTATTTGCGAGAACGTACGGCCCCCAAGTTTTTTTTAGTTAGGGGTCCGTATTTTAAAGCCTTCTATAATCCCAGAGCTGCTGTTGAGCTCCTCCCGAAATACTCCTAGGAATAGCCTTAATTATTCTTTCAGATTTTTTGGTTTTTGTTTTCCTCCCGTTATTTTGGGGGGGGGGGGTGAAAGGGTAAGGGAAACGTTAGAGATTCGATAAGATTTAGGGTTGAGGATAAGGACAGGGGTGGGGGGGGTGGGATAGGTTTGTATGCGTACGCGTACCCTAGAGCAAAAATCGGTTGGGGATCGTACGTACATAATATAACAACAGCTTTCCTTTTAACCTGTCTCACCCACTCCTACATTCCTCTATTCCTCCATACATTCACACCAAGATTCTCTGAACGGAACCTCAAAATCTACATCATGTTCTGTGTCTGCATTCCTCTCAAATTTTCGTGACTCCACCCTTTCGCGCATTCTTTCCTTCTGTCTATCAACACTGAAACATCGTTTTAATCCTTCCCTGTAAAGTGTTACTTTTTCCTTCCATCATTCCCGCGGGCCGTGATTATTTGGACCAGAAGATCCCCCCGTCCTGATTTTTTATTTCTTCTGTTCGTTTAAGTTCAAAGGCGGCATTTTGGGTGAAGGGGCCCCTGTGGAGGGGGGGGGGAGAGAGAGGGGGAGGGGAGGAAAAAAGGGGGGGGTATGTTTTGAGGTTTGGACTATTTGGACTAGTTTCAAATTATAACCCAGACGCACGCTCTATTTAAGCCACGACTTCATCTTTGATTATATGCAAATAGTAGGGCCTACAACAAAATTAAAAAAAAAAAAACAACAACGTCGCCAGCCCTACTGGTGCTAGGAGAACGGTCAAATAGACAATATCTGAAGGAAAAAAAAACAAAACTAGTTAGACAAAACCTATTTACTCTCTATATATATAACATACAGGTGAAGTTCGCAAGGTGTCACTGTTCCATCAAGAAATTCTTCTGAACCCATTGGAAGTGGACTAAAGTTTTCCTTAAATCTGATTTTTATAACACTTCATTCTGTATAACAGAAAGGGTTTTAATTGAAAATATGAGATGTGTGTGTGTGTGTATGTCTGTGTCAATAGAACGGTTTTTGATTGAAATGCTAGGGTGTGTGTATGTGTGTAAGTGCATGCAAGAATCCTTTCTGTGAGACCTATTTGAACAGCTGTGAACTATTCCGTATGTCACTGAGTTTAAAAGCGCCGATGAAGTGTGCCCCTGGGACAGTTCCGGAGGAAAAGAAACGTAAAAAAAAAAAACAGAAAAAAGGAATAACAGAAGGGAAAGAAGTAAATGTATATGAGCTAAGAAATGATTAAAAAGTTGGATGAAGACTGAAAGATATGATATGAATTGAAACAAAACAAAACCAAAAAAAAAAAAGAACATGGAAACTAAGCAAACAGAGGAGGAGGAGAGGGGGGGGGGGGAGAGTTTGTATACAAATATTACATACAGGTTGATGAAGAGAGAAAAAAGAGGAATGTAGGAATAGACGACAACACTGACCGACAGACAAGGAAGAGCGCACAGGAGGGAGTTAAATCTCTCTCTCTCTCTCTCACTCTCTCTCTCTCTCTCTCTCTCTCTCTCTCTCTGGCAAAAGGATTACAAGTGACAGAAAACAAAGCAGATGGACAGATCACGACATTAAAAATGTGGATGATTCCCTCATCTCTTCTCCTCGAATCCAAGAGAAAGAATGATAAAAACAACTCCTCTCTCACGTCCAATCTCCTTCCAAATTCAAGGAATTAAGAAAATCTCGTGCACTCATCATAACAATAGACACACACAACAATACATAGTATATAATTAGACCAATCATGTTGCAATTAGATGTATGTATTCACCAGTAAGAAATCGCTTTAAGAACTATTCGGCAAGTTATTTTGTTTATTCCAGCGGTTCATTTAATTTGTGCAATTTATCTTTTAAGGTGTCACAGCTACAAATGTATCATATTGTTGTTATGTTGACTCATCCGTAGCCAATCTCTTTATTTTAAATTTGTGTATGTATTTTTCAGTACGCAGTTGAGCGTGTTTGTACCTAGTGCAATTCATTACATGTATCAAGCTATACATAGCAAATAGCAAGTTATTGCAATTACTACGCACTCGACAATCGCTTGCTGGGCTGCTGTGCATGCGAGTTTGTTTGTTTGTGCAATAGAGTTGTTTTTCCCCTTGTTGTGTCTGACATTAAGCTGTAACGAACTTTATCCATTATTATTGAATTGTTATAATGTACTCACCGGTAGCAAATCGTTTTATAAACTCCTCGTTCTCTATAATGTAATCCAGGCTCTGCTGGGAATCCATGACCAAGGAAATACACTCCACACAACCAACTTGTAGTAAAACACCGAAAAAATTGTCACTTGTATTAATACGCAAGTCCGTGTCCTCACTGGAAGATACTTTCTTATACAGATTACTGGTAACTTCTAATGTCTCAAAGAGGGTCTCTAACCCATGGTGCTGGAGAAACGAAGACAGCCATGGATGGTCCCTTCTCCTTAGTTCTCTGGCAAGAGCTGCGTACAAAGCTACGCGCGGTTGTCTCAACAAAACAGCGGCGTGGTCTGGGCTGAGACTAGCCTCTGTACTGTTGTGAACCTTGGCAGTGTGCAGCCATCCAATCGCTAGTCGTTTAACGAGTTGTGTCCACTTCTCAGAGTCTCGTGAACCGCCCGTACCCCTAGGGGTAATTGATGGAGGAGTCCGAGTGGGGGAATTGTGGGACAGAAAGTTTCCCTCCATTGCGAGTTCAAATTAGTCGGCTTGCCCGATACAGTGTCTGAAACGAAGATCAAAGAAGGTAAAAAAAATGACAGTCGTAGTGAAGAATATTGGTGCAGTAATATCAGAAGTTTTCTGAAAATTTCTGTCAGTCATTTACGCTAAAACCACTTATACTACAATCAACTGTGTGATGGGTGTGTTTGGGGAAAAAAAGGTGGTGGTGGGGGGGTGGGGGGGGGGGGAGAGATAAGAAAATCGACGCGGACTATGAAAATAGGAAAGCGAGACCATAAAGAAATCGGGTGGAAGAAAACACGGAAAACTGGGCAGGCACGAGGGGGGGGGGGGGGGAGGCGGGCGAGGGATTTGCTAATTTTATTGTTCTCAGAGACCA
The DNA here is from genome assembly GCA_963931925.1 of Onchidella celtica. NCBI lineage: Eukaryota > Metazoa > Mollusca > Gastropoda > Systellommatophora > Onchidiidae > Onchidella > Onchidella celtica. Next base: position 6,795,957 of record OZ007573.1, on the reverse strand, counting down.
CGTGTCCGGGGGGGGAGGGGGGGGGATTGAGGATGGGGGCCGGGATTTTGAAGAAATTTTGACATTGTCTGTTTGAGATCATTATGTAAATCTGGGTATTTATTCAGTTTTCTACAACCAAAGCTTTCATTTAATTTCCATACTATGTAGTTCTGCTCGATTTCATGTACTTTTTTTTTTCTCAGCTAAAAGGCTGTTTCAAACAAATCCAAAGGTCCTTGGTCTTATTCTGCCTGAAAGAGAAAGTTAGATGTCTTTGGGTATGAAGGTCGGTAATAGTACAGCATCAAAATTAGATGAAAAAAGAAATCTGCATTAATTATAAACCGCTTACGTGTGATGTTTGAATTGCTCGCAGGCAGTGACCAGTCAAAAACAGCATCATGTCTATGGATACAACGTTTCCTCAGAAATATAAAGAAAAGCTACCTTTAGAAGCATTGCTGTTGTTTCCCGTAAATTTAGTAGCATCCTTCATCAATGGTTCGTATTTAACGGTAGGAAATGTTAGAATTTCGGGGAGGAAATAAGGAGGTTATTTAATAATGCATACCTCTATGTCTTCAGATTCTGAACTTGTTAAGCATAAACAGTGTCATGTGCCCCACTAATTTACAAGTCCACAGATAAACAGTTACTAGTCCTGTCAGAATATATTCCTAGAGGTGCATCTAGATATATTACAATGGTTCTGTGAAAAGAAACTGGCTGAGTAAATGAATGCTAAAGGAAACAGGTTTTTCAATGGTAAATTAGCACTGTCTTACCAATAAACACGATTATCGTCCCCCACTAATAATGTTAAAAAGTATCTGTATGTCATGGCTCAAGGAAGTTAAATATACTATCTGGCTGACAAATGATTCCGGCATGCAGAATACACTAAAATTTACAAAAAAATTATCTCAAATAATTTATATGGGCTGTTGCGGTTAAGACAACGTAATAAGGGATCAATGTTGTACTGAACTTGAACTTCATTGGTTCTCTAGTGGAGGTCGAGGATTTATCACTGCCGCTGTTGTGTGGTTCCTTATGATGGTTCGATTCTCACCGAAGGAAAGTTAAATAATTTCTCTCTTCAAGTCTGTGGGTCGTCTCAGCTTTGAGCCTCACGAATAGTACAAGCATTCGGGCTTGATTTAATACATCGTGTTAACTTGAACTTCATTGGTTCTCTAGTGGAGGTCGAGGATTTATCACTGCCGCTGTTGTGTGGTTCCTTATGATGGTTCGATTCTCACCGAAGGAAAGTTAAATAATTTCTCTCTTCAAGTCTGTGGGTCGTCTCAGCTTTGAGCCTCACGAATAGTACAAGCATTCGGGCTTGATTTAATACATCGTGTTAAGTTCAACTGTGGCCAAAAAGAAAAAAATGATAAACATCGTATTTGTTGTGAAGCTCCAAATCAACGACAAACAAGGAAACAGCTGTACAACAACATTTAAAAAACTGAAAACTGAAAACGATAAACAGGGCATAATATAAAATAAAACTTGCAGTATTTTACTTTCTAATTTCTTGAGTAATGTTAACCCTTTATGTAAGATTTTAGACACGATTGTTTGAGAATATTTCCATTGTTTGTTTACATTTCCACAGAACATTTGACAAACACTGGGAATTCCCTGCCAAAACTACGCCGTTGTGTTTGGTACCGCTTTTTTCAGCCATTTCATTCTCCTGCACGCCACAATAAAAGACTCACATTCATATTAACCTGCTGAGTTCGTGAAACAAACTGACAAATCTCCCTATTTAATTGCCGGTAGAACAAGCTATTTTCAGGTATACTGGACCCACTGATGTTTTACAGTAATGACGACTACAGTTGTTGGAGACAGCTGACAACTGATCTGGACCGGTCAGAGAAATGTATGGAGATCTAGATCACTGTTAAGCTAGCAAACAAGCACACCTTGTTTCATTACATCAGTGAGGACCGGGTCGGTCACCGGTTTTAATACATGCTAAAAAAGTGTTTCAATGGTTCATGGGCCAAAGATATATGGGTCAGCGGAGACTTTTGACATGAGATGGGGAAGGTCACCTGGCAAGATTTTCTGGTCTGTGGCTAAGGCAATGGCAGTCGTGTTTGGAGACTGACCCATTGCCTAATAGGATGGCTAAATGTAATCTGTTGCAATTCTTTCGGCTTTTAATGCTGACCAATTAATTTGTTAATATTAACTGTCTAGTGCCATAAAACATAGATGGCCGTATCCAAAATTTCTGACACGTTTTCTAAACTTGATGTTCAGATAAAAGCAACTATGTAAATGCATGTATTTGCCAGGAAAATATTAATTAGAAAGTGGTCCTTAGATGAAGTCCAGGAATGGGGCATTATGCCACTTTCATTACAAGCGCTAATGCAGTGACATGATGAGGCTAAGCTGACATGATGAAGCCAGTGAAAGGCGCACATAAACTCCGATTTTTTAATGTGTATTACCGATCGGCTCTTAAGTCCCCGCCAGGCTGGCAGCAACAAAAAAACTTCAAGAATGTTCAACAATGATTATCAGAATGTGTGCAGCCTGCTCCTCTTCCACTATTGCCTTTTACCGATTAACTCAGCTTTTTTTTGTTGTGTCGTTGTTGTTGTTGTTGTGTTTTTTTTTGTCAAAAACCAGAGCCAATGAAAGCACCAACGTCAGTTTTGTCAGAAAGTTTTTTTCTCCATGTATTTGCCAGGAAAAAAAATAATTAGAAAGTGGTCCTAAGATGAAGTCCAGAAATGGGGGATGGGGGTGGGGGTGGGTGGGTTGGGGGGGGGGGGGAGGGGTGGAGAGGAACACAGAGAGATGCTTCCACAATGAAACTAATGAAGTTTGAACTTCAACGGCCCTAATCTCGGGGGGGGGGGTGGGGGGGGGGTATTTTCGATATTGCCCTATTGTTGTTGGTTGTAAAGGGGTCCCATAACAATTCAAGCTTTAGGGTTCCAAATAATTATGTGGGTCCGCCACTGTGCACCATAGTACGTTTACCTTTTTTATTGTCAAAACATTTAATTGGTATTAGATCAGCTTTTTGGCTGAGAACCACTGACAAATGCATGAACGTTTTAATTTGCGGAGAGAACAAACGATAAAATTGTCTTTACCCACCTCAAAATGTACATTTTCACCGAAATCGGCATTGAGCAGAGAGCTTTTTCCACAGCCATATTCTCAGAATTAGAATAATCCTCTTTTATCACCACTTCATAATACATCTTTGTTAGAGCTACAAGGATAATGTCTAATTTGATTGATGGGAAATCAAGTCGGGCCTTTATTATTTTCTTTATCATCATCATCATTATTATTATTGTCCAGATGGCTTGAATTCACTCTAGGGATTTAGCTCTTGAAAGGGCCCAAACGGAAACTAGGAATGCTTGGAAAAAAAATATAAAAAAATGAAGAACGCGTCTTTCTCTCTCAATCTCTGTCTCTTTTGCGTCTCTCGCTAACTCATGTGACAAACCCGCTTCCATCCGCTGGGTCCTTTTGTTGTGTACCATAGAAAGTTCTCATCGGACGCGTGCTAGTACTCCGTGGGGACCTTGGGCCAACCACCGCTCCAGAGCAAAGCGGGAGCACACAAAGATGGTCAATGGTATAGTGAGCAGGTGTTATATGGGCTAGGCAAACGTGCAGGTTCTCTCAGAGGGCTGTGTCTAGCGGAGAGACTGTTACACCGAGGTAAACGGCCAATTGCTCTAACTGAATGTAATTTCACGGGTTGTTATTTCTTGTCTAAACTTGGTAGGACCAGCAAACCTTAAGGTGTGCTGGCTAGTGCAAGAAAGAAAAATTGTTGTTTTTTTTAAAGAAGGGGGGGGGGGGGGGGGGGGAGACAGGATGGCTATCTATAAAAAAAAAAATGTACAAAAGTGTTAAAAACATGCTATGTAGTAATGCTTTTTTGGTGTTGCTTTTATTTTTGCTTGCACTTGCAGTGCTTCACGGCAAAACTTAAGCGTAAACTTGAAGGGAAGGAAGACCGTGGCAAACTAAGTGAGACTTCTCTAAGTGTCCTCCATTCACATGATTGTGTATAGGCCCATTGCGAATGACGTCACAGAGTGTTTTTGTTTTGTACTTCCTACGCCTAAAATGGCGGGTGGATCAGCTGACGAGTGTAACTTCGGGATGTGTCTAAGCAGTTAAAATGCCTGCTGGTTGCATTGCAGTTGACTGCTATGACAGGGGTGGAAAGGATGGATCCAAGCTGGTCAGATTCTCTACCATCCGTGTAAACAAGGGAAAAGAAGTGAAAGAACTGACCGAACGTCTCCTATATTCCGTGAACACACGTGTCATTGTTTACTGTAGTGAACTTTTTCTTAGCTCGCAGCCGATTGGTTCGCGACGCCTGAAGTGCTCGCCGTGCAAATCAGCTAACGAATCAAAATCAATGCTATGGTTATGCGCGGGCTTGACAGCTAAAATGGCCGATATCCGCAATGGGCCAATATGGAGAAGATGTTTTCTATCGGAGATCTCAACGGTGAGGTCTGTGTTTCACGATAATGGTGGAGAGATGTGTTTTACGAACGCACTTGACATACCATAATCCTAAAGGCAAATTAATTATCTTTGAAATGTCTTTAGTTGTCTGACACGGTTGCTCATTGTCCTGTATCTTTTGAGATTATCATGAAATCTTTGACATCACAGTTGTATGTCTACGAACCTACAGACAATTTTCTGAATCAAATCCAGTCTTTGGCATCATCAATCTTGGAGGATTTGATGACACAGATTACAGGCATTAGTGGCTCGTGTAGACAAAGTAGACTACTTGGTAACTCAAGCCCTCACTGACAAAGGGCCTTAATTTAGGCTTGGAAGAAGTGTAAAAAGAATCCTTGGGATCTAGTCCTACTTAAATTACGGCAGTCCGAGTGTCCGCTTGACCCCCTGAGAACCCCTTCGTGACACTTCAGGCTGACCATTTTTAGACAGAATAAACCTTGCCAAATCTGGAGTATTAGAGCATCAGGTAGTGCTAACTAAGGGAAACTGGACTCAATAAATTAAAGTCCTGTCGGCGGAAATTTGGAGACGTTGATGGTTTCGCGGCTTTGGTTAGACAACGCAGAACGGTTTTGTGGATTGGATTCTGGAGATTTCATTTTACTCAATAGTCAGGATCTTAGCAACTGATAAATGAGTCTAGATTTCTCTTCCATTTGTACGTGGAAGCCTTGATGTGCGTACTAAGTTACACGATATTTTTATTCCAAGAATAGCACCTTTCTGAAGTCCCAGCGAGTCCCGCTTTGAAAACTAACAAAAATAGATTCAATTGTGGATTACACGGCCATCTGCAGGTTTTAGTCTCTTGTAAGTCTATAAAAATATGACTGGCCTTGAATTGATAAAGAATGCAACAGCACCCTTTCCTATAGACTCTTTTCACTTCCGTGTTACGGTTGTTTGCGGGGGGCCGCACGGCTTCGAAAAGCACCGTGTAGGGCAAAAATCTCAACTTGCCTTAGTGATGGCATCTGAATATGTCCACAGTCTAAGCAAAGATGCATTTTTATGCCAGAACCAGCACGTAACGGGTTTGTACAGTTGGGTGCCCAACAAGAGGATGGCATCGTTCGACCGTTGTCCACCGCTTCCGCCCTACAAGTGGGGCACGCCGCCATTTTGTTTGCAAATCACGTGATGTGGAGGACGGTAAATGAAAAGGGTCTATAGTCGAAAATCAAGTGTCTCGAATGAAATAGGACACGGCATTTTAATAAGGTTACCGTAAACTGCAATGTGATCTCCTACACACGAAACCTCAAGACTGTTGCCTGTTTAATGTTTCTTCAAAGGAATAACATGAAATATTATAACTTTAGACCAAGCTGCGTTGTTTGGAGAAGGATACAATTTCAATGTAAACACGCCACATTGCAATCCTCGCTCCAACTTGTCTTTAACACTTTCTGCGTTGGGAAACATCAAAGGAACATCTCTGTATCCAGTGGAGCCGACGGTCAGGTCACGGGTGGGGTCAAGCAGTAGACACAAAGCCCGACCCCCCAGTGGAGACTGAGGGATTTGACTTAATACTCCTCCACAACAAAGCCTTGATACTGTGGTCATGAAAGAACAATTACAGTGACTGCTTTCAGGAGTTTTTTTTTCTCTCTTTCTGTTCGTTCTCTTAACAATGTCTGCATTGTAGTCTGCAAGTCACGACCGTTTCTGACTTTGAACCTTGATCAAAAACTAACATTACGCTCAGAATAGGAATATTTGTCAGAGGGGGGGGGGGGGTGGAGGGAGAATCCAGCAATGGTCTTCAGTTGAGAACACATCCACATAAAAAGAAGTAGTACAGCGATCTAAACGGTATGAAAGTGACGTCCTAGCTACACCCGCCCGCCCACGTACAGGGGACAGACTCTGAAACAGGTCAAAGACATCATTTAGTGTGCAAAATAGACCGACAACTTCATGTCAAACCCGGTAAAAGGGAGTGAAAAGAACCGCAACGAATCTTTATATGAAACAGGACTTTCATACTAAACGAGAGGGTAAAATATAAAAGATAAAATAATTACCTTGTTCAACCTACTGGAGAATGTTTTTTTGAAAAGCTCTGAGATCACCAACATTTATTGCATTCAGAATTGACTTCGTCCTCCAAAAATCGTTGTTCTGGTGTTGTTTTTTTTAAATCAAGAATGGCTGGATGTAAATAACACTAAATATTGTTTTTTGGACAGTTCCACAATACTTAAGTTTCCAGGAGAAAATTATCATGTCAATTATTTTTTAATAATTATTATTTATTTTTTTTTGCTGACCAAATTGTGGTCAGTTGTTTTTTTTAAAATAATTGTTATTGTGGCCATTTCGCCCATGAACATTAATTTTGATTGCAGTCAGTTTACCAAACCTAATCCTCACCTTAACTCTAACACTTACGGAAAAATTCACTGTTCCAACAAAGCCCAACATCGACACGTCAAGCAAATAGTCATTCCCAAATAAAATGATCAAATACCACAATCCACCACGGCTCGGGAAGCAAATTAAAGAAAAGCATAAAATTTTTAAAAAAAGTTTGATCGAATGCGCAGTTTCTCTCCCTGAATTAGCCCGTCGCCTCCATGTGCACTGAAATGTGACCTAATGTCTGTTCATTTTAATAATTCCACCAGCCTCGTATACTGTCAAGGACTATAATAAAAGTTACTGGTGCAATTTACATGTAAATGATAAAACTCTTGATGAACACAACTGGTAAGCTACTACACACCAGCCTTGGGGGATAGACTACAATAAGTGCAGTGCAGCTTGGTTCATTATCTAATATTATCTTGTAATAATTCGAATAGTCATTAACGAGCCATCGTTACAACTGTCACCAACAAAGACAGACGGATCGTCAAAACTATACACCCATGAATGGGCGAAGAAAAAGACTATAAATCAAATGAAACTCGTAACAGGCAGAAAATTAACGCTCGCTTTAGCCGTACTGTAACACTGGTCCCTGCCCTATGGCGACGCACGGCTCATCAGGATACTCATTAAATGCGTTCATTCACCGCCACGAATAGCCTTGATCATACCACAATCATTGTGTTTTTGCTGTGACATGCATTGTGTCCAAGGTCATCTACATCCGCTCAACGCCTAGTCACAATTTATTACATTGTTTTCCACCGTCACATCCAGTGTCGGGTTTATTGTGTGAACCTCTCTGATCTGCCACAACCTCACCTGCATTTTCTGGACTTAATAAACGCCCGATCCCCGAGAACTTGCCACATTGTCAACCACGCTTGATTAATCCCACTTGTATATTTGGCCACATCAAAAAGACAAAAAGACAAAGAAATACACCTGGCCATGTGGACAGTAGTCTATGTACAAAGAGAGCGGTTTTTTTGCTTTGCCACAAAATTTTATTTCGCGATGCATTTACTTTCATAACCATAAACGTGTATGGAGAGAGATTTTCGGGCACGGTTCGAGGAAGGTGCAAATCCCAGGAGATCGGCCTTCTTCGGGCTCAGTTGAACGTTAAGACCTGTGAGAAGTATTGTTCCCACTGCTTCCTCATCCCCCCCCCCTCACCTTTCTCCTCACCCAGATCTAAGCCCTTGCTCCTTTTCTCTAGTTTGTCTCAACACAAGAAAAAACTCATTGAAATGCCCTGCTGTAGTAGATAGTAGATCCAAGATTGGGAATCTCAAAACCTTAAGTATCGACTTTGAATTAATTTACATCGCTGAAATAAGATTGCTTCCGTCATTGTCTTTGAAACTCATGAATAATAGTGGAAATGCTGAAGATGATGATTAAAATAATATTAACCATAGATTTGGGCTCCCCACAAGTTGAGGATATATGTGAGTGTACATGAGAAAACCCACAATAAGTCAGCAACATGACATTTTGAGTTCTGTACATAATAAAAGACAAGACATTTCTGATAAATTGAAGTCGGTGACCCCCCTAAAACAAGATTTTGAGAAAACGGCATTTAAGCCTATAAATGGCAATAGCTAATTGACCAAGTAATATTGGAGTGATTGTTGTTAGGAGATCGTAGTCTAATTACAAAGCCGTTATAGAGCTCATAGTGAGTAGTGTTCACTGCTCGTCTACAGTTTACCCTGTAACATGCCACGGTCCCCTAGAAACAGCCAAGTCGGAAGTTTTTGGATCTTGTTAGGAGTCCGTAGTCTAATTACAAAGCCGTTATATAGCTCATAGTGAGTAGTGTTCACTGCTCATCTACAGTTTACCCTGTAACATGCCACGTTCCCTTAAACAACAGCCAAGTTGGGAGTTTGTGTCGGATCCATATTTTCGTTTCAAAGCCGTTTTTCTCAAAATCAGCTTTGGCGACTTATGCCGGGTTTTCTTATACACACTCACAATTAGGTCCCATATTCCAGAACCAAACATCAAACAGCTGAAATGAATTAAATACCACCCATTTCCCTCTGACCAGAACCAGCGGACCTTAAAAGTCCCATGTCAGTGAAGGGGATGTACGGTATGTAAAAATTCCAAATGCCACACAGTTTTTATACCAACAATAGGAAGAAAGGGAAAACATTCCCTATGGGTAACAATACTAAAGTCTAGATTTTAACCAAAAAATACAAACGGTGTTTGGACAAGATATATCAAATGCATCTCTTTTAGCCAGCGCTCTCCCCAAATCCTATTGCCCCCCCCCCCCCACCCCCCCCCCCGACAGTGTTTAAAACAAAATACAGGTATGATTTCTTGGAGTACCGTGTATGGTCAAAGTAAAGGAAATTATATTTGGTGATGAAATAAAAAATGAAACATTCTTACACGCTTTCCTATACTCCTTTCTCAGTCTGAAATGCCCCCAAAACATCAACCTTTCCGATTTGAATAAAAGATGTATAGAAACTGATTTCCAAGTGAAATTCAAGGCTAATGACACCATTTTTCAAACAACTCCATGTGACAAAACAATGACGTTATAAAAATCTGTGCAACTCGAAACCTTTACAGATTTGACAGAAACCTCCGATTTTTTGTTGTTTTTTTTTCAACTTGATCGTTATGATTTATTACAGCACAATGTGAAACTATCTCTGCTTCATAACTAAGATAAAACTGGGAATGAAAAATGTAACGACACCTGCCAATTCATAATTTTTTTTCAGTCACATTTTTATCTCCGCAACTGAAGATATTTTTTTTGTTTTGTGAGAGTTAAAGCCTTTGACTGATTGCCCCTTTGTCTGTTTGTGATGTTTGTTGTAGACATACTTTTGCTGAATTTTGCTTGTCATTATTTTCACATTTATGTAGCTTCTGGCATCTCTTCAATACGCCAGCCCTGTCATCAAACCGCACAAGCGAGGAGGGAGGTGGGAGTATAGTATTACTCCTGTTCTTCAATACATTTTAATTCAGTAAATAAACGGATGAAATAATAACTATGTCCTCAACCCCCACCCCTTTTTTTTAAAACACAGGTCAAACCACGATTCCTTCAAGTGTTTCCTAGTATATTTGCCAGAAAAGATTTGCTATCTGGAATTGTATGACTGCACTTGCTCTGTTTCATGATAGTATGGTACCCAGTTTTATCATATCTTTGCTTCCGTAACCAACATTTAGTATTATTTATTATGCTCTATACGCGGTGATCTATATGTTTCAACTTTAACACGTGCAATATTATACAAAAAGAATGACAGACATGCGTGAAATTTCATACCTTTTCCTTCTTTCTAAAGGAGGTCTGCATAAACTTTGATTTCCTATCGTTGTGCAAATAAATTCCCTGCTCTGTTACATTAACTCTGTGCAATTTAGATTGTAGTTGTTCAGATATGGACCAACTCCCCTGGATCGCAGAGAATGTCTTTAGCAACGCTGCAATTGTTTCGCTCGTTGAAAACCCGTACATCCACAGGAATGGCACTCGTATAAGATAGTATTGAGAATGCAGATATACTATATGGGTCCTGTTAGAATTTTTAAAAAAAATGATCTTGTAAGAAAATAATTATTTGAATTTATTATTTTGATTTTTC